>JAPFSE010000026.1:0-95735 GCA_030777785.1 Beauveria caledonica | reverse complement strand
GGTGGTTACACATAACCTGTCCCAGATCCACCAAGTTAACCTGTCCGAGCTGGCTTTAACCGAACTTTATCCGTGGACAGAGCTTGTACCTATACTTATAGCATAAGTAGAATAACCACTTAAATCCTAACCACAACCCGAATCCTAATATTTAAATATTACCGCCTTAATACTAACCATAACCCGAATCCCTAACCATAACCCGAATCCTAACCAGCGCTTCGCGCAGCGTGCTTCGCACACCCTAACTAACCGGTGTTGTCACAGTACAAGCCCTACCCGGCAAAAGCTCGGATAAAGCCCAGCTCGGACAGGTCAACTTGGTGGATCTGGGACAGGTTATCTCTGACCTCGGCCTCACGGGACACCCTGCTCCAACTAATTAACCGGCCAGGCCAGGCACGGCACTCTCCAGCTTGCAACTTGGGCACACACTCCACACTCGGTGAGGGTCATCATTTACAACGATATCGGATAAATGCAGCACCCCACCTTGCGGCCCACCAAGACCTACATTAGTAACCCCTCAACCCTCCAAAAGTTTACAGCTATCAAACCCTCAAGCTCCTAGACACACCTTTTCTCGTCTCTGGCCTAGTCTGATATTAGAAGCTTCACGGCAAGAAATGGCTAACCTACAGTTACCCTCACGTCAAGTCATTGAAGCTCTTTGCACGGTGAATGGACACAGTGCCAACTACTGGATTATAGTGATCAGAGTTAGGTAAAGTACGGCACGACAGTAAGGTTGACAGAAGCCGCGATGCAACAATACATGAGCATGCCGGTCCTCGCGTCGTCCGCGTTTCCCAAGTCTTTCATGCCTTGAAACGTATTCTATTGAGCCTGCCATGAATAGTTCAACGTCTTTTATGTAAGGGTCACCCCTCGTCTGTTCATTTAGGCTCTCGACAGTCCACAAGTGCCACTCATCAGTATATTTGCTAGATGCTTGGGTAATTAGGAGGCAAACTATCCGTATATAGCACTACTCCTTCTGGTGAGACACTGTTCTCAACAAATGTCTACATCACAATTTGAGAGTTGTGTCAACAGATTGCATCCCAGTGTACTGGGTATTGATGATGGTTGAAACTAAAGTCTGTTTTGCTACACTTGCATCCTCCCCTTTCAAGGCGTGCTTTTCATGTACAATACGTTGCACTTACACACCATCGCAGAACTGGACGAAGAGGATAACATGGGCCATTCTTGGGGCATGTCGTCACCGCTCACGGTGTGCATCTGTATACGGTGGCTCGAGTCACTACCACGCCATGCTGTATATACCGACAATGATTCGTGTTTTTTTGGCTAACAGAGACATGGAATAATTGGCTATGCAAGTAAAGTGCAAAATAAAAAAGAAGATAATAAGACAAACGCAGGAAGCGATGACTGAGAAAATCTGGAAATATATACAACAAGAAGCCAAACAAGATGCTTCGTCTCATCCCTTGCGTCGGAAAAACACCAGATACGGGACTCTATCCTGTCCTGACTTGAAGACCTCGTTTTGGATATCATCGCGATCCCCGCTGCCGATGCGGACTCTCGTGACCCTGCTATCATTGCAGCAGAGCCATGCGTACGGATCATGCGTGCTCTGGTCCCGCACATACGCAAAGTAGTGCCCGTTATCCGTCCTGCTGCCGGCGTGCACAATGACGGCGTAGCACTCGTACCGGAACGGGCCCTCGTACGCGTGCTGGTCCCCCGTGCCGGGCGGCGGGCGGCCGTTGCCATTCTCGAAAAAGTACGGCGAAAAGTCAAAGTCGTTGAAGTCCCAGGTCACGGGCGCCGTCGACTTTTTGATGTCGCCGGTGGCCTGGTTGTAGTTGAACCGGCGGAAGCAGACGCAGAGCAGCGGAGGCAGCCGCGCAAAGGAAATGGACTGCATGGCGCGCGTGTTGCGGCGGCACTTGTCGCAGGAAAAGTCGTCGAGCGTGTTGTTGGCAATGTGCTGGTGCAGGGACTGCTCCAGCGTCTGCCGCGTGCTTCCGAGCGCGACCGGCGCCGGAATCCACTCAAAGGGAGAGAAAGTATACGTCTTGGTGTGGCAGTCGAGACACTTGACCGTCGAAAGCTCCAGCCCTCGCCAGTACTTATCGACAATGGACTCATTGTACTGGAGGTGGTTGTACCAGTATTGGACGGCGGCGTAGAGGAGCGGCTGCGACTTGGTGTTTGGCTGCATCGCGTTGCCTTTTCTATTTCGACGTGAGTTGGTCTCGTCATGCAAATTCTCCATGAGAAAGGACATGAATTCTTGCGCATCTTGTTGCTGTGTTCCTCCGAATTGGGCGTTTGAGCGGCTCTTTTTGCATATATGCTGGGAGTAGTCCTGCCAAGTGTCAGTTTACCTATGATTCGGTGGATGAGGCATCAAGTTCCACTGACCATGAGAGTTTGGGCCTTCATGACTTCGAGATTTCCAGTACTCATCCAGTGGAACAAATTAGATACGATGCGAATCATTAGCTGAGCATGTTCTATTTTTTCAGTGTCCTTCTTTGGTGCTCGATATTCCGTGCTCCATGTCGAATCAGACAACTCCTTTCCAAAGTCTGGGGACGCAAGGAGCGACTGCAAAGTACTGTTTGCGTAGCACCAGTTGTGTGGATTGTTGAGACCTGTATATAATTTGTAGCCGTCTCCCGTCACTTGCTCTGGGACCTTCTTTACTCGGACGCTTTGGCGAGGCGCTACTGGTTCCTCGAAGCGGTCAGCTTCATCTGATGTATGTGACAAGCTGCTATAACTGAGTCGAGGGACTGAAGGCGCAGGCCGGGCGGGAGGCGACGGAAGATCGGTGTAGGGATCAATGCTGTGCAGGGCATTAGATCGTGGCGGCTGGTCGTTTGCCGGCGAGGACGTCATCGACTCCTGCTCTGTCAAGACTGGAGGAAAGCGGCGTAGAAAAGACTCGGTCGAGCGATGATACTCAGGAGGTTGATTTGCACTAATGTCTTCGTTTTCTAGAGTCTGCTGCCAAACTTTGACTTCATCCGCGCGTAGAGGCCTGATGTACTTTGATCTCCTGCGCTGGAAAGTCCCACTTCGAGCCCGCGAAGGCGGAACGTGGGAATCGCTGTTGAGGCTTGTAGTCTGTAATGAAGCGGAGCCCATCAAATCAACCCACGCATCTAGGCCGCCTTTCAGGATCCTTGGGGGGCGTTTAAGATCACGACCGTAGTTGAGGTGTACCAGTGCGCGATGCAAAGATACAATAACCATATCATCAGAGCTGCGAGGAGAACGAGGAATTTCTTCGGAGTCCTGATCATAGAAAACAACAAGCTCGTACTCGTTGCGTCGATTGAACTGCGACTGTTCCTGGTTGGGCGACAAGACCAAGCTCTCGGTAATTTCTGCCGCTGATATATTGTCTCGAAGTAGTATACTAGCCTCCACACATATTGTGGAAGAAGACATGATGTGGCCTTCGTCAAATTCAGCGCGAGAGCGAACATCTATTATCAGTACAGAGCCGCTCTGTTTCATTGCTTGGAAGAGTTCTTCGGCCGCGATTGTGTCAGTCTCGTCGTTGGCGGCGGCCTTTTGCGGCGATTGTTTACTGCCAGTAGTATTACTAGGCACAGGCGGAAAGTATTCCATGCTCTGCCTCGCAGATACTGGGCTCGGCATGTTATTGAGTGAAGAGGTGGGGGTTGCGCGACTGAATGAGCCTCGTGGTGTGGTGGCTGGCGGACGTCCAACGTCGCTGGAGACGCTACCACGGGCTGGGTGATATATCGCGTCCGGAATCTTTGGTAGTAATGGCACTTCATTTGCTGCGCTCGGCTCTGATCTGTGCGGCGACGGAGGCATGTCTCGGGGGCCGGCGGGTTTTACTGGCAGAATCGGATGAGTCTTGATGCGCGGGTCCTGGCCGGGAGTCGTCTGCGGCCCTCGAAGATTCGCAAAGCGCGCTGCCAAGTCAAAATTGGCATTATTGCTCGAAGAAGACCTTCCATGGCCAGAGACGGCATTCCCTTGGAGGGATTGTGGCTTTGGCTGCACCTTGGGCTTGACCTTGCCAGAGGCCGTCACCGCGTGGCTATTGCTTGTGGTGAGAGGTGGTGTTGCGGAGAAATGATCCCCATTCGGTTGCGACTGTCCCGATTTTTGTGATTTCGGCAGCACACCGGTTCTTTTGTTGTCGGCTATTATGTCCTTTTTAATCTTATCGTACGTGTCGCTCTGCTGTTTGATCCGTGTCATGAGCGCGTTGTGTTTCCTTGCTAGGTCTCCGCGGCCCTCTTTTAGCAATAAATAATCTTTATGATGAGATATTAGCTGGACCGTGATGACAGACGCGCGGATAAAGTCCTTCAAGGCCAGTGCTGGTCTGTTGAAGTCACGGCTCATTTCGGACTGGCGCAGTGACATTTCGGCCTGTTCAAGCAACGACTTGAGGGGTTTTTTTATGTCGACGTCGGTTGGCAATGCAACCACATCGTCGATGTGTGGTAGGGCGGGTTTGCCGCCAACGGCGTTGGCGGCATGGTTGTTGTAGCCTGGTGGAAGGCTGTATCTGGCGTTGGCAGCCATGGACAGGCTGTCCCCTTGACGACGACCGCAAGGTGTCGAGGGGACTTGCGAGTCTATTATATCGGATACAGTGTAGATTGAGCTATAGCCATCTCATCCTCGGTCGATGGGTATCGCTAACGGCGAGGGCTTGGTTCAAGGCGTCGCTGATGGGGAGTCGTCAGTGTCGCGCAACTGGGTGGCGGCGGATGAATACGGAGAGTAGAGTGGAAGATTCGGTAGAAGCCAGAGAAGCTGCTTGCTGTATATTATCAGATGAAATCGAGAGGAAATGAATGGGCGCGCCTGCTATGCTTGACATACAACAAAAAGAATCGATGCAAAGGCCATGAACAAACATGTGGTACGGCCACCTGGAGGTAATAATAACTTACGGTAGCTGACGCCCGCAGTGTGGGGTAACTTGTGGGAGCGAGATGCTCAGCAGCCAGATGGACGAGGTACGCGTGGCCACCGAGGCTGGTGCGGCATGGGCGAGGTACTCTGAAAGCTGAGGAGTTGTTGAGCGCTGTAAGAAGTGAAAACTCGGCCAATATCTAGGTCACTGTCAGATATAAACTGATCTTGAAAGGAAGAAAAAGGATTATGATGAGTTATTCATGTAAAATAATATTTTTAATTAATTGAATCAAGTTAAGCGCTACATGCCAACTCGCGGGTTACAGCGACCGCCCTGCCTCAGGCGCTTCGTCTAAAGTAATACCTACATAGGTAAGGTACCTTACCTTAGCAACTTAGGTAAGGTAGTCCCTAAAAAGGTCCCTTGTGAGGCTGGGCCCGCCTAAATGAATGCTTTTGGCTTCTGTCTTCTGACACAGCGCCACCTCTTGTGGGTCTCGCCGCAATACCTACGTCGTCACCGCGCGGAGGCAAGCTAACTTGACAACTAGTCTGCCTAGACCTGGAACATTGGCCCTGACTCAAGTTCATCGTCGTCGCCTCTGCAACCCTCGACCTTGTCCTGCATTTCCCATCACCAGCGCTGACTTTTCATCGACTTTTATTCTCCTTCTTCTCCATCTCCGACCATCACAGCCCTGCAATTTTCTGCGGTTCCGCGTGAGCCCGCACTCTCTTTTCAATATGATGTCCTGGTGGTCGTCTTCGGCCAACACGGCTCTGGACGATCAGATTGAAAAGGCCACCAGTAGCAGCCTGTACGTTGCTGCTATGATCCTCGATATCACGCGCTAACTTGGACGCAGGGAGGATATTGCTCTCAACCTCGAAATCTCCGATGTTATTCGTTCAAAGACGGTCGCTCCCAAAGAGGCCATGCGCAGCCTCAAACGTCGCATAGGCAACAAAAACCCTAATACGCAAATCAGTGCTTTGAATGTAGGAGAGGGACAGTATTTCGTAACTTGTTATGGCTTGTCTGCTAACTGCACTGTAGCTCACCGATACCTGTGTCAAGAATGGCGGCTCCCATTTCTTGGCCGAGATTGCCTCACGCGAATTCATGGACAATATGGTGTCGCTTCTTCAAGCCGTTGGTGGAGGCGCCATCAATGGCGAAGTCAAATCAAAGATTCTCGAACTGGTCCAGTCTTGGGCTGGCGCCACAGAAGGCCGATACGAGCTCTCCTATATTGGAGAAGTGTACCGAACACTACAGCGCGACGGCTATCATTTTCCTCCCAAGATTGCAGTTGCTAGCAGCATGATTGACAGTAATGCGGTACGCCATATGCTTTTGGATTTTGCCCCAAGTCTACTGATTCTGACCTCTGATAGCCCCCCGAATGGGCCGACTCTGACGTCTGCATGCGATGCCGCACTGCCTTTACCTTCACGAACCGAAAGCACCATTGTCGCAACTGTGGAAACTGCTTCGACCAACAGTGCTCAACCAAGACTGTCGCACTCCCACATCTCGGAATACATACACCGGTACGAGTCGATGACGGTTGCTACGCCAAAATCACCGGCAGAGGTTACAAGGATCTAGGTCCTCTTCAAGATCGCTCTCCTACCTACCCACACAAGACCAAGAGCACCACAGCTATGCAGCCGCGCAACGCTCGCGTTGAGGATGATTTTGACGAAGATATCAAAAAGGCTCTGGCTATGAGCTTGGAGGAGGTCAACAGCTCGACCAAGGGCAAAGTTGCGTCTCCAGTCAACGGTCATAAAGCCAGCGACTCAGCCGTCGCAAAGCAGGCCGAAGAGGAAGATGCCGACCTACGCGCTGCGATTGCTGCATCATTAGCCGATGTGGAAGAATTAAAACAAGAGCACAGTGCTGCGCTCAAGGAGCAGACTGCGACACCATCGGGAAGCGTAGCCAACACATTCGCAATGCCCAAGAACGATTATGAATTGACACCCGTCGAAGCTGAAAACATCAACCTCTTCTCCACCTTGGTTGACCGTCTTCAAACCCAACCACCGGGGACAATTCTTCGAGAGCCCCAAATTCAGGAGTTGTACGACAGTATTGGCACGCTACGACCGAAGCTGGCCCGCACCTATGGCGAGACTATGAGCAAGCATGGTACGTGCGGTTACTGGCCGATGTCAAACATTACCTAACATGCCATCACAGACACATTACTAGATTTGCATGCCAAGTTGTCAACTGTCGTCCGATACTATGACCGCATGCTGGAGGAACGACTCTCAAAGGCGTACAGTCAACAACATCTCGGGTTCAGCCCGGCTCCTCTCCGCCAACATGCTGGCCCGTACCCGTCCGTTTCGGCGCAAAACACGGGTAATGCGCACGGAGAGTCTTTCTACACCGGGCAGCAGCTAGGTTACCCGTCCATGCGAAGCCCGCACCTGCAGCAGGCGCAGCCAAGCCAGCCCCAGTTTGCATCCTATGCCGCCGTCCCTGACCACTACCCTTCAATGCCACAGCAAACAGACTCATCACATATGCATGCGCCGCACCAGCCTCTAATGTCGCCGTCTGCCGATTCAAACATGGCATACTATGCCAACCCAAGTGCCCTGCCACCAGTGCCGTCTCCTTCCGGCCCGTCGGCGCCCGGACCCGCACCAGATGCCGCACAATCACCGTACCCTAACCTCCAACAAATGCAGTACCACCGCGGATCAGTGTCATCTCAGACACAGGGCACGCCAGTGCCAGCACAAACACAACCGGTCCACCCACCTCCCCACGCGCAACCTCCTCAGCAAGCTGTTCCCAGAACACATCAGCAACCGTATTGGCAGCAGGCCCAAGCGTCCGCTCCATCGCAACAAGCTCCTCAGACTTGGGGATATGCTGGACAGCTTCCTTCTGTCCCGCAGCATGAGCCGGTGAAACAGCCGGCACAAGAGGAGGCGCTGATTGAGCTGTAGGATGAGCCGGCAAGGAGGTGTCTCGGAGCTGCCCTGCGATCTCGAAGACTACCATGCCGGCATGCTGGGGTGAATAGAATCCGAATTGATAAATGGGAATATGGTGGAGAGTATCGACGGCGTTTGCAAGGAAGCGTTTCTAATACTGCTTATACTAGGAATTTGAGAAGGAGATGTTTGAGCAGCATATCTCGCTGTCTCTGTGGGATAGAGGTGGAATAACTGCAACATGCATGTTCAATAGGCTGTCTCAATATACCACATCTGGAAGCCTCGAAAGTTGACTGACGATGAACGTTTTTGTTGAGATTTGTCTTTTACGTTTGCTGATGCCGGACGGCCTCATTCCCTACTGTCGCCTACTAATTGCATGGCTGTACTAGACTGGCTTCGCTGCCAACGTGGGCCGTTTGACAGGTCCAAGGGAATCATGGGCCCCTCCGTGGCAAGCCGCCGCTCCCGAGAGCAATGAGATGCCACTCGCACGCTATCAATGCCGTGCTCCCTCATCACCGCGGCAGGCAAACAATTTATTGTCCCGAGCTCTCTATTTGCGGGCAAAGAGTTGCGTTTCGCTGGATCGGAGCAAGACTCACCCAAACGCGGCCGTGTTCGGCTGCGCTTTGTATGCTAAAGACGAAGCGGCATTGTCCCCGGGTTGACCCGCATTAAAATTGAGTTGGTGCTAGATTGGTGACGAAATAGTCACTGTTTTCTTTCAGAGGCCGTCGATTCGGTTCTCTCATGTTTCTTTCCTATTCACGCACTCTGTTGTTTGAATTTACGACTCAAGCTGCAAAACCCTTGGACTATATAAGCGCTTTTTCTCTCCCTTGTCTTGACCTTGTTCTTGCTTTAGGATCCTCAAATTCTAAGAGGAAGCAGGCGTTCAATCCATCAACAACGCTCTCCTCACCAAGACACCAAGAAAAACGATCACGACCACCCATCATGGCTCCCACCATTCACCTCGTCCGCCACGCTCAGGGCTTCCACAACCTCAGCGTCGAAAACGAAACCATGCACGACCCGGACCTCACGCCCCTCGGCGAGCAGCAGTGCCAGGACCTGCGCTCCGCGTTTCCCTACCACGCCCGCGTCGCGCACCTCGTCGCCTCGCCCATGCGCCGCACGCTCTGGACCTGCATCCGCGCCTTTGGCGACGGGCCCGCTGGCCCGGCGGCGGCGGCTCCGTACCCCATCGTCGCGCTCGACACCCTGCAGGAGCTGTCGGACCTACCCTCGGACACGGGCTCCCCGGTCGCGACGCTGGCGGGCGAGTTTGGGGGCAAGGTGGATCTGTCGCGGGTCCGTGACGGGCTGTGGACGGATAAGCTGGGCGACACGCCGTTTGAGCCGACAAAGGACAAGATTGAGGCGCGCGCGCGCGAGGCGAGACGGGCGCTGCGCGACATTGCCGGCTTGCAGACGGACGAGCACATTGTGGTGGTGACGCACGGCGCGTTTCTGCACTTTTTGACGGATGAGTTTCAGGACATTCCCAGCGCACATGGTATGTTGAAATCGCTAACCCTCGTTGTATGTGTGTGTATGTGTGTGTGTGTGTGTGTGTGTGTGTGTGTGTCACGGCGGCCAACTTGATTTAAAAGACCTGGAAAAATTGTAACTGACTTTTTGTCTTTTTTAGCTACGAGCTGGAAAAACTGCGAGTACCGCTCGTATCAGTTTGTTGATGCCACGGGCACCGACGACAGCGCCGCCATTATCGAGACGGACGAGAGCTGGAAGCGCCGCCGTGGCGACAAGCCTCGCCTGTCCCAGCACGACCTGGATGAGCTGCGCGTGGTTTCTCAAGGTCGCATCGTGCCCAAGCTCAAGTCCAGTGCGCACTTGTAAGCAGTCAAACGGTGGCGGAACAAAATATGCATCAGACCTGGGCATTTGGCCATTGCAGATTGAAGAATATTGTCATTGGAGGTTAAAGGTTTTGTCACTGGAGGCTATAGATAATTTTATAAATAGAGATGATAGACTTTTGTTATTCGAGGTCATAGACGCTTTACTATTTGAAGCTATCGCGCTTTTCGACAAGCTTGAGCCGAGCAAAAGTACAATAGAGCAATTCGGCGTACATCATTGTTCATAAATCACGTCAGTATAGGGAACACATTCCAGGGTCTTCCAAGTCCTTTCTTCCCAGAAAATCCATGGCCGCCATAATTTCCTTCCACGTGGTTTCGCGGATACAGTGTAAAATGAGCGCGTATCCTAGCTCTGCGCGTGCGTCTCTCCGCAAGGTGCATTGGCAGTAGCATTTGAGCGCAGGATCATTGCTGCTCAAGATTTCTCTGGCTCCAATATCAACAGAGTCTCCATGCTCCTAATTAAGTAAAACTCCAGAAATCAAGGGCAGCTTTATCTTGAACAGGTCGCGCAACAGGAACAGTTGCTTCTTCTGCAAGTTCTCTCGACGGGTGTGGACGACCCGGGCAAAAAATTCAAACTTTACTTCTGGTTGGTTTCTGTACATTGATTCTTTTGCTTGGAGCATTTCCTGGATATGAAACCACACTTTACAAGGCCGAAGAAGCATCCCAGCCGGGGCGGAAACGGCGGTTGATGGTGGTGTCATTAGCTCGACCACGTTCGATTGGGCACCCTTGACGCTCTCAATGCGCTCCTTGGTAAAATTTGAAACCTGATCAGTGTAGGTCTGGTGCAGCTGACAGTTGACATAGTCCCAGCTAATGCTCTCGCTAACTTCTTTGCCGCTGCCAATGCTGTCGTCTACGGCCGGAGAATCAGAGTTCGGAGTGGAATATTGCAGTGTAGGGTCAAATTTCGGGGCGCTTGTCGAGGTCGAAATATTGTCAAACTCGCGCAAAACACTCGCCGGCGGCTTGTCGTCGTCTGGAGAGGGCGGCAAGCTTAAGAATTGCCAGATATCCTCGGACGCTTGTTCTTCGGGTGACGTTGGCATTGCAGCCGGATTGTTGGCAGCGAATAGATTCAACTCAAAGTCTGCATTGTCAAGCTCGCTGTCCGCAACATCGTACAGATCCGGGATTGTCCATTTATCATTGCCGTTCGCCGCGATCAAGCTGCCGGTTGCTGGAGCATCAACAGAATTAGGCCCTGCGGCCGCGGGATCAAACTGAGCGTCAAGACCGGCGTTGTTTCGCTTCTTGTGTCGCAGCTCTCGGGAGTGGTCGTCGTTTGCTGGCAGCTGTCTTTTTCCTTGGTTCAAGTGCCGAGAAGGTTCCAAGGTATCTGTTGCTTCGTCTGCTTGCCCACCATGGACCTGGCGGCTTGCGCCTGGGACTTCCATATCTGCAACGAAATATAATACTTGCCAGTAGAATTCAAGAATAATACTTCTGGAATGCACTTTGAACGACAGCTGCGATTGACAGTCTTTAATTTACACGACGGATACGAAACATTTGCACCGAAACATTCCACGTTCCTGATTCGTCTAGTAGGCGAGCGCATTGGCCACATCGTTGACAAGGTCTAGCAAGGAAGGTGCAGAATATCGCGGGAAGAATCCACTTAGTTTCTTCATCGTCATTGAATATTAGCCCATAGCTCAGGCGTTTGATACTTTTCTCGTTGCACAATGGCACTTGTTCTCCAGCATGTCGTACAAAGCAATCACGACCCTCAAGCGTTTCCAACATAGCTACCTGCGCAAGCCAACACTAGCAACGGCCAGGATCAGACACTGATTCTGCAACGTAACAGCTTACTAGGCGGTCAGAGATGTCAAATCTGTCTCATCCACGCAACTCTAGGCAGCGATCAGGCTGCTTATCGTGCCTCCTTCACTCTTAATGCATTGCCTGCAGCCATTGGCCTTGGCGCAGTCATCTGTATTAGGCGGACTGCTTCGTCCGTCCGAGATTTGCTTTGGGCAGTGTGAAGTCATGGGCTAGCTCTGCTAAAGTAGTCATCGCAGATGCAAACGACAAATGGAAACGACTTCACAGCAGCCCTCGAAGCTGATTCAGGGTGTGTGTCGTGACTCGGCCCCGCCAACAAAAGTACCAGACACTCTGCTCATCACCCGTACCAGTACCACCGCGGACGTCGAAGAAATGGGTAGCTGTCTGGCAAATGAATACACGCACCCTCCCCTCACGCCATCTACTCAGGGCTTCGCCATGGGCTGTCGCACCAAACTGGCCGACGGCTGACGATTTACCCTGTTTTTTGTGTCCTACACAGTCTAGCTTCGCCACGTCTCGTTTGGACGCCAAGGCTAGCCGTGGAATTGCTCATCACACGTTGCCACGTTCTGAGGTGTTTGGAGGCGACTCATCGTAAGCTATGTATTACGCTCCAGGGTGTTGTTGAGAATCACCCGTCACGACCGATGGGGCACCGAAATCTATCTTGATGCATCACACCGTGATGGCCTTGTCAATCGAGCGACAAGTAATGCGAGGTGAACGTGCACCCTATACATCGACGGGCACATGCATGAGCGGCACAAGATGTAGCCTTCTGCACTCCGCAACTTGAAATGGCGGTACCACCGAGACCAAGCGGAGTCGAAGCTCGTCGCCGTAACAAGACGGGCGACTCGCTGGCACTCCGAGAATCCTCCGAGGAGACGTGCTTTCCAGCCTACCGGGACGTTGGAAAATTATACTTGACCTCATGAACACCCCTCCAAATTGCGCAGCCACTCTTGCCCCCAAACTTCCATTGCATTCATGGTCTGCACGATTGCCACCAATCAATCCGCCTCGTCCACACCACCACCATCATGTGCTGTTAGGACGCGGAAATAAAGGTGAAAGGCGAGGCCATTAGCCATCACTCAATATGATTATGAGTATACTTGGGGATGAAGAGAAAAAGTTGGAAAGTGACGGCGATGAAAACGCAGAGCGTGCGAATGTGAAGGGGTTGCCTATACAGAAGGTGCCAATGAACAAAGTATTTTCACATTTACTTGAGCGGCGCCTTCTTTCGTCGCTGGCGTACACGCTGCACTAGTGCGCAAATCGCATCTTGCTTCGTCCGTCACTGCCTCCGTTGTCTCTCTTTCGCGCCATCATCCTCCTTGTCATAGGCCAGACAGACCCAGCCCACTTACACCAACACAGCGCACACATCGACACCCACCAACGAAGGCTCGCCGCCAGTCACCAGTGTAGACGATGCCACACTGTAATGACAGCATGATACGGCTCGCAGATGATGTGTCGACTATCCGGCAAATTTCGGACGCATGTTGCTACCGGACAGCGCATCACTGCTGCAGATGGTGGACAGTCAACCACAGCTGGGCGATCTGCCAATCCGCCATTTATCGACCTTGCCGGCTCCGTTATGTGCTGTTCGCCGCGTGTTGTTCGTCGCGTGTACCGGAGCTAGAATGGCCAAGAGCAGCATTGAAACTTGGAATATTGTTAGTAAGAAAAGGCCAAGCTCTGATAACGTTGATCTGGACTAACAGCTCTGTTTCTTGCTTCTTTTGACCGGATGATCGAGCTAATAAGTATGGAACTAATGTGCTACACTCTGTAATGCGACAAACTCTACGCCAGATGTTCAAAATATCATTCGCAGATCTGAAACCCGCCGAGGCTTGTCACTCTTTCGATTTCTTCCAGATATTAAATCAGGGTTTCTTTCCGTTTTTTTTTTCATCTTCGCACTTTCTTCTTGAAAATTCTCTCACCAAGAGTATATTTCGGCATCGAACCTCTTATCTCCAACTACATGAATCGAAGTTACGATGCAGATCGATTTGGTGTAGTTGGGATGCACATTGATAGCCGCGCTATCCCCTCGTGTCGTGTCACCACACCAGCGCAAGCCCACCTTCCCCAGACGTTGGGCCGCCCACCCCCCCGGCCCAGGATCCCAAGGCCGCAGTCACAACCGAACAGCTGGGCGCTCACAGCAACGCTAGCCATGCAGGTGTGTGTGTGTGCCCTGTGAGACAGGCAGGGCCTTGGGATGAACCCTCTTCCGCTCATGCGCGAGGTGGCGTGATGCAAGGTCACCGAAGCTGGAGCCTTGACATGGGACCAGCACGACGAGACAAAGGAATCTGCGCAAGAGGAGGACCAGGAGCGGCCATCGCACACAATGGACATAGTAGCGCTTTCAACTATGGTCAGGCACGGCAAAATCATGAGTGAGAATGCTAACGTGGTGGCAAGAAAAAGAAAACAATGACAAATTTATTTTTGTCTCCTCCGTCGTAATCATAATAGTCATCAGTAGTCATGCAAGCTACCTGTGGGCTTGTGCGTTCATACGAAAAAAAAAAACAGCGAGTCCCGGTGCAAGTCTCATCCCAAAATGGTGACAGCGAACCCCCTCCACCATTCATAATCAGTTACGATCAAACTTCCAAGACTAGCAAAGCAAAATGAAGAGAAAAAATAGACATCATCAACAATGTGGGGAAAAAAGTGACGAAAAAAAAACAGCGGCCGTTTCATTCAAATCTGGGCCAGGCAACAAAATGATTTCATTTCAGGGACATGAAGAACATCCCAAGTCATGAGAATCATGCAAGACTGAAGAAAGAAGAAAAGAAGAACAAGAAAAGAGAAAAACATGTCTAGAAGTATTCGTTTCGTTTCGTCATAAAGTCGTAGATGGCATAACGTCAATCGGATCGCTCGTTGCTTTTCTTTATTTCGTCGCATTTTCATCCAAAGATTTCATATATCCGTTCCTTTTTTGGTGTCCGCAGTCGTCGACAAGGCGCTCCCAGGTTAGCAAAGCCACGGGTATTCCATGATACTGGAACGCTGTGAAGTCTTTCAACCGCGTGTAAGACTTTGCCTTTGTAGTTTCTTCATTCGCAGAGGTTTTCTACTCATTTCGCGTCACACCAAGACCCGATTCGCAGAGCAACTTGGTGGTCGGCGTTTCCTCGACGCCCCCCCAGGACGACAAGGTTCAGTATCCACTGGCAAGAATACCCTCGCGCCCACCCCCGCAGCGTGTGAACAGGACAATGCGCGCTGCCCATGGAGGCAAACATGTCTTGTGCCGTTTAGTCAAACGAGGCGGTCGAGCTGCTACTCGAGTGGTGGCCCGATCGTCGGCCTCCGCTGTTGTGGTCGGGGCTCTCTCGCGCTGAGCTGTGGCGGCTCTTTCGTCGGCGACCGCTCTCCGGTGCGGCGGGAAGGCCTTGGACAATGCCGTTGCGCGCCAGCATGCCTCCGTTGACAGAGAAGTTGCGGCAGACCATAAAGGCACGCATGGCGGCGTTTTCCTGTGCCAGCGAGTCGGATGCATACGCCAGATCCGTCTGGTACGCGCGACCATTAACAAGAACGAGGCATGTAAAGCCGTTGGGGTCGCGGTAGCATTCGTACGAGGGGTCAATCCATCCACGTCGTCGGCAGAGACCTGTTCAAAGGAGAAAACTCGATTAGTTTTCTTGTCACAGCCTGAACATTGATATGGGCACATCAACAAGGAAAGAGGCCAAGTTGTCCATTGTTGTTTATATCAAACACGCAGGCGCCTCCGAACGAGGAACTGACAGATTCGTGTAGCGGAGCAAGAACAGGCCAGGGTATTCAAGTGTAACAGTTGCCATTGGTGACTTACTTTCCAGGTACTGCATGTAAAATCCACTCATTGTGAGGCGGGCTTTGCACAATCGCCTTTTGCAAATGTAAAAGAAAAGAATGAAGTGCCGCAAGAAACAAAGGCGGCCGCAGAGAATTTCTCAGCGTTGCCTCAAGAGGCCGGTGTACTTGGCCAGCTTTAGGGTGGAGGGGACCGTGTGTGTGTGCGTGGGCGTGGGCGTGGTCTAGTTCCTAGCTGTTTCTGCTCCACCAATCGGGGGCAAGAGTTGCGCTGTTGATGCAAGAAAAACAAGGCTGACACCCAATTATCAATTGATGGACAAGGGAAAAAGAAAGTGTGAGATGAAGCAAGACCGAGTGACAAGACTGGCAGTAGGGAGAAGCGAAGATGAAAAGAGTTGTTTGATGTGCGTCTGGTCTTGGTGCTCGGTGGCGGAAGATCGGGGGAAGAAGGTGTATATAGGTAAGCGATTCAGGGTTCTGGCGAGGAGAAAAAGTACAGCACACACAAACCAACGGTATGTGCAGTAGCGCGGGGCTATTAATTTGCAAATCGGTGCACCATTATCATCATGAGTCTATTAGCGCGCACCGGGGGGGTATCCAAAGGGGGTGTGGCAAGTATGACAGAGCAGCGCCGCAGATGCACCCAGGCCAGTCAAGAACGAGGTCGGCCAGGAAAATGGTGAGCAGACGACTGCGGCTCTCGACTGATGAGTGTGACCCATCTTGATGTGTTGGCGTAGCTAGTTGCCAGTTGATACACGGCCACTTGGGCCTGGGACGCTCCACTACGGCGCATGGTAAGGGCAGGTCGCGCCGGCGAGGCAGAGAAGATGCGAGTTTTTAATCGGAATGAGGATTGCGCTCATGTTGCAGTACTAAGTCTGTAATACTGCGATTGCTGCCGGCTTGAAAAGGACGAATGCCAATGCTTGTGTTGCGACGCCTTTTCTTTGCAATTCGTATGATATATCCTCTTTGGTCCAGAGTCCCCCTCTGGCTCTGCATAAATACAGCCCTTCACTTTGGCAAAGACTCGGTAACTCTCGTCTGTATCCAGTTTGCAGACCAAGCAGAGCCAAAAGCCCACCGCTTCAATGGGGCCGTTTGGCCGTTGGTAGGCTGCCTTGAGTGGTTCCGGCG
Source organism: Beauveria caledonica (assembly GCA_030777785.1). Lineage (NCBI taxonomy): Eukaryota > Fungi > Ascomycota > Sordariomycetes > Hypocreales > Cordycipitaceae > Beauveria > Beauveria caledonica. The sequence continues at coordinate 79,191 of JAPFSE010000026.1, read as the reverse complement.
GGTTGGCAATGGCCACTCCCAATACGGCTTCCAATGCAGCTGCCAGGGAAAGCCATCTGTAACACGGTCTGTTGTGGTGCTTCGCGGTGCGATGGTGGCGACTTGGAACCACTCAAGGGCGACTAAGTGGCCCGGCTTGCATGCTTTTCTGGATGTTCTAGGATGATTGCTGCAAGAAACTTGCTAGTTAGACGGGAATATAGTTCCTGGTAACTAGGCCTCTGCGAGGCCGACCCCAAGGAATCTCTGTGCAGTCGCCGCCTGTCGGCATCGCAGGCTACATGGACTGCGCCGGGCCTTTTCTCCACGAAAATGCGCTACTCTGCATGTATAGTTGCCGGCATGTTTTGCTGCGAGCAACATGGCGTATGCCTAGCCAGTCAGTATTGTTCGCCGCTCTCACCGCCGGGGTCGAGTAATACTACATGTGTAGGCGCCAATTGACAAGATTTGACACCTTGTCCGGCACTAGAATAATCCCATCAGTGTTTGCTCAGTTGGCACTTCCGACTGGCCGGATTCCTGGGACTGGCGTATCGCCAGAGATCCTGTGTAAATCTAGCAGGGAGGGGAACACCGACAGGGGCTGGCAGTGCTATAAGTTGACCCTGGTTCGACTGCAGAACTCCAGACAGTTCCGAACAAGTGGTGGCACTGGTTAGTTATTGCAGGCGGTGCAATACCAGAGGAACCCGCCAAATCGATGGAGGGCTTCAGCTCCGCATCTCTGGACAAACATTGGCTTGCCGAGGGTCGGGGTTGATGCGCAATGTATATCCATGTCTGCGGCGGCCGGGTCTAGCCAGCGTATGTACAAGGGCCTAGAGCGTACATAATAATAAACACACGAACTGGTCGAGGTCGGTGAGCAGCGCACGCAGGCCCTCTATTCCCCCCATTGACCAAAAAATTGTGCATGAACAGCCTGTGGAAAGTGGCTGGGAGGTGGATTCAGGTGGACCGCTAGCTTGACGCTGGTGCTTGGCACCGGCGCCGCTCAGCTCTGTGCTGGGCCTGCTGTCGTGCGATTATTGGACCCTTTGCTTGTTTTTGTTTTGATACTGTGTGCCATCAGCCCACGTCTCTTGCTTACATGCAAAAGGTCCCGCCTCACTGACCTGAGGTTGGAGATGAGGCTATGTCGTGATACAGCAGCAGATGGACGGTGGTGGCGGCAAAGCGCATGGCCGCCTCTTGCCATTTTCGATGGAAGAAACCGGTGAGCGAGGCACATATGATTGGCTGCCTTGTCAAATGGAGGGGTGTCGTGCGGCGCCTTGTCAATGGCCCTGCCTGTTGTCTGAGCCCTTAACCCCCGCCCGAATGCAATGATGTGTTGGCAGCGCCGCTGGGTATGTATAATAGCAAGCAGGCAACTGTGTGCAGGCACGTCTCATGGCGCTGCAACTTCACCATGTGCCAATGGAAACGAATATGTCGTGTGGCGCGCGGGGTCGATTGCCAGCAAGTTCGCAAACCAGCGAAAGGCCGCTTGGACGTCGGCGGCGCTGTCAGCGCTGATCGTCATGTCCCATCAGCCTGGCACCAATATATGTGCAAGTATGTGCAAACCAAGTGCGATAATTTATGCACATGCACTGTATGTGCCATGATCACGGAATACACACTTTGGTGTATGGTAACACGTGCGTGGTTCGGCGATGGATATGCCGCCTTGAGTAGAGACTCAATCGCAGTTTATAAACTGTTCTGCTCGAAACCGTTGGCAACATCCAAGAAGATGTCTCTTTTTCTCAAATTGAATGTTTCGTGGACTGTCCGTTGCTGCTTTCTTGTTTGAGGAATAATGCGGAGCTTGAAGCTGCGAGGGCATGTAATTTGGATGGGCGAGATAATAGCCAATGGCTGGCATTACATAGCAGTACATGCTCCAAACACCAAGCTGGCAAAGCGACTTGACCATACCACTAGATGCAAACATACTGTTATAGAACTCGAGGAATTGGCTCCGCGTAGACGTGGCGTTCTAGCTTTCAGTTGTTACATTTGTGTAAGTCCTGACGGAGTCCTCGACCGATGACACATTGGTCGACGACGCGGGCCTAGAGGAGACCAGTAGTGCCGAGGCGGTTGTTCCACGGCGGAGTGGGCGCGCGCAGCAAATACGCGTCGGTGTTATGGAATCTGGCGGCTTGCCCTGGAGCGAATCATGCACAGCAGGCGTTTCCATTGCGGGCAATTCCGAATGGGCGGTGGGCTCGCATGCCTCTTTCGGTATTCTTTGACGCCATTCAATTCGTATGCCGATGCCTTGTCACTTTATTCTTCTGTATATGCGGTGCCGTTTCTCGGTTCTGTGCCAGGCGAGATCCAGAATAGGCGCCTGCATGGGGCCGTTTTGTGCATTGACTATCCGTAGAGCGTTAACGTATCGACAATGGGCTCTGCTCGATGTGTTTCATCTAGGCGCCCGTCAAGCCGTCAACTCCACGCTTGGAAAATGCTAAGAATAATCCGAGTGTTCTAGATGATCGGTTTTGGCTCGTCTTGTTCTTGGGTGTTCCATGAAGCGCCCATCGGTGACATTTGGTTCGTTACCCAGTGCGATGGTTCCATCAGCAATGGCTCCGAGCTTCTGTGTAGCGTACCCGTCAGTGGATAACGAGGAATTAGTAGCTTGGCGAGGCATTGGCGGGAAAGGCAAAAAAAAAAAACGGAAGAGTCAAAAAGAAAAAGCCGAACCAACTTAGATGACTTGCAACGGCAACGGCCTTGGGGGCGTGGGATGATGCAAGGGCGTGTGCGTTTGCAGATGGCAAGAAGCTAATTTATTAACTAGCCTGTCGATGGTTGCTGCAGGTGAGGGGCTGGCTTTTGGTGGGAAAGTCTCTATTTACGGAGTAAATGCACCTTGCATCTGTACTGTAATAACAGACGGAGTCCCTGCCTACAGCAAAAGGTACCTCACGTCCTTTTCACGCGAAATACAGCTGCATCTGCGTCGAGGGGTACATCTCGCCCAATCTGCACCACCAAAGTAGCAACATGAGGGGCGCCTGCGTTTCTCGTTGCTTGTCTCCTCCCGTCGTCACCAGGAGGGGCATCGCTGGAGGGGCAAGAAACCAGCCATCCCAGCAAATTGAACAAGAATCAACCCACGCCTCGAGTCATCGGCTTTCGGCCTGAGCATCCTCACGGGGCTCAACGCTCTTCCTTACAGACCACGCGCCCTTTCAAACTTTATCAGATGCCGGATTTACCGCCATGGCCTCGTCAATGGCATCCGCGAGACTTGCGCCAATGCCATGACCTGTCACCGTCACCGTCACCGTCCGGCCAAACCCCGGTGGCGCGCTGCGAGTGATTACTGGTAACACGCGAAAGCAGGCCAGGCCAGGCATCTCGCGCCCACCAAGGATCTCCAGTTGCGTCTCCATCGCAATACAGGGTTCATGCTTTTATTATGAGGAAAATAATTATCAAGAATAATAGTAAACACCATCTAATAAACGACGAGGGTGCCCGCAGTAACAATCACCCAAGTCGACACCAGCACGAAACGCCGCCCACCTGTATGCTCCCCCCCCCTCCTCCCCGGTTTGTATGCGGCCAGTTTCGATGCAATGGCAACGTATCGTCGTCGCACCAAATGCATACTGCCGTCATCAACTATTTATTGACAACATTCCGAGCGTGTTCGCGGATGAATTGTACGTACCGTGGTGCCCCCAAAACCCTGAACCGCCCAGGTCGGTAGATGGGCTTGGGATGCCACGCCACCCGCCAGCTAGCCTAGGCTAGGCCAGCCCGCCGCAATTGCCCTGCTGCAAGTCGACAATCGGCACTCTTCCATAATAGTAGTCAGTGACTTAAATAGACCTTATGCTGGTCCACTTGCACAATTCTGAGATAAACATATGCATCTCCATGCCATCGTTTGTCATTCAACTTCTGTCTTGTCTCTCGCGACTTGGGGACAGGAGCACCATTGGACCGTCAACCAATCATTGTCGCCATTGTCGCCGTTTGTCGTCCCGAGACGCACAAACCAACTGAAGTCCTGCCATCCTGGTAACAAGCCATCAAGCTACACAAGACCCCTTCGGAAGACCATCTCGCAACTGCCAACGCATCATCCCCAGCAGAAAATGAAAAAGACTCGGTCTCGCCGCACTAATAGATGCAGTGCCTGGGCCCCGTCCTGCCTGGCCGCTACATCATTCGCCCTGCTTGCAGCCCCAAAAACACCCACCTTCCAGCCTGTGCCATGGCCAGTTTCGACCAGTACGAGTGCCAGAAATTCTCGATGAACATTTTCTGGCTAATAAGGTGTGCAAGATGAGACTCCAGATACAGCCAGCCGGCTTCCATTCACACACCCTCTGCATTCCCCGGAGAGTCGCGGGGGCGGCGAGCAGGCTGGTGATAGTGCAGCATGTGCCTCTGCGGTTTTTTTTTTTTTTTTTTCGTGTTTTTTGCCTTTTTTGCCTTTTGGGGGTTCTTCTTTGATAATTCCCTTTTGCCTTTCCACAGCGGGGCTCGCGCCGCATCATGCATTTGACATGTTAATTACTTAGTTTGCCAGCTCCAGCTTCTCGACGGCCTGCAGATCCTGACTCAACGCCCGCCACAACTGCACGGCGGATGATACACGCCCCTTGGCATGGAAGAAATATTTGCCTTCCTTGCAGGGTAAGTTCTTCGCTTTGCATATCCCATCTTTTGATTCACAAGAAGGGGGGTCAAAAGGTGCTTGCTTGCGCACTCTGTTTACTTTGTCAGCCAGGGTCCATCACTTCTCATTTTGTGCGGAGCGGACTCTCTCGAATGTATGTCAACATCTGCCATTTGCTCGTCCTGCCTCTTCCTGCGCTTTCTTTCTTTCCAAGTTGGCCACGTAGTTGTACGCCGTGTTCTGTGGCTTTCAGAGTCCATCTCCGGCCGCTTCTCCTCCCGCGCCCCTTAGAACAATTTAGCCTGCCCCAATGTTTTTGATGCGTTGGCCATATGTAGCTAAGGCAAGCCGCCCACCTAGATGCGTCCATGCAAATGAGCTGTCTTCCCGCGAATGGTATCATGAATTGATGGAGTAGCCGAAGCAGGGGCTGGTATTGCCAGTTTCCACATTCGCGACCAGTTCATCAATGCAGCCTTGATTCCAGCTGCCGGGAGATATTAGGACCTTTGTGTTTTGATAGCTCCCACTTCTTCAACGTATCCTTGGCTCGCAGTCGTGCCGAATATTCCGCATACAGATTCAAGCACTGGCGCGCAGGACCCAGCATCCATCGCCTGTGTGACCTCAGAGACTCGTGGTGGAAGCATAATGCTCCCACGCAGCTTCGACCTTGTGCTGAGGTATTACGTATACGGGATGTGTCGTTCCAATTCGGTCATTTTCATCGAATACTTGCTCGTCCTCGATATATGGAAGAGCTTCCCACTCGTCAGCGCCGCCGGTAGAACCAGTCGGCCGTGCAGTCTGTACAGTCCACTTGTGCTGTGCGGAGCTTAGGCCAGCTAGCACATAGCATGTGTGGTAGGCATCTGAGTATCTATCAAGCAACGAAAACCGTTAATGCATCACGAACCAGCATTAGCAAACGTCATCGAGGCAACCTACTTGCTTGGCTTATCCCTCAAGCCACCGCGAGGGGTCTGATCCTGGCAACAGCATAGAATGTAACGGATCAGTCCGTTACGACTGAATAGGCTGCCAGTATCTGCGGCCTGCTGGTCTGCGGACCTGGCCTCACCACTGCGTGGCCCGCTCGAAGCGGCCTGGATGAGCGGCCAGCATCCCCCAACCCAGTGGCTGTAACAGCCGTCTACGAGCTTGTTTGTGCGACCAGAGAAGCCGCCTTCTGGTGCGTACTGGCGAGAAGACAGCCACGCAATCAGTCGTGGCATGTTCATGTATCTGCTCGAGTCCAAATTGGTCAGTTGCTGTTCGCCCAATCACGCAACGCCGAGTGTGACCACGACCGGAAGGGCATCTGTGACCACTCACTTTGGTATGGAACGATGCGGAGAGTCCAGTATGGACAAACACGCAAGGGCACAGAAGGCATACGCCCCGTGTGCCTCGATCCCCGGAATCGCAGCCACGCCACCTTCGTATGTCTGGCCTGGCAAGCATAGCAAGCGTGCGTCAGTGGCCAACCAAGAAACATTGAGGTCTCAGGGTACTCACATCTGCCTATCCACTCCCCGAGACCGCTAAAGAGGGTTTTGTGTCCGGCTGCGAAAGCAGGCGAGTCCGCTGACGTCTCGAGGGGAATCCCGAGCAGGGAAATGATAACTGATGCGCAGTATGCGCCTCTGCGAAAACAGAAAAAAAGCCTCTATTAGTCGATTATCCTAGCCTCTCGCCATCTCTCCGCCGGAAGTTCGACAGCAAGAGGCCGAAAGGGGAGGTGTGGGTTGCACATACCGTACATCCTCTTCGCCTCCTACGACCATCTGGAAGCCTCCATCAGCCTGCTTCAACGAGGAGAGCCATTTCCACATTGCACGCCTGTCTATTACTTCGTACGCCTCTTCTCCACCCACGAGCATCAGTGCCAACACGGTGGCATAAGTGGTCGCCAAGTGAGAATCCTGGCCGACGCCTCCCCCAAAGCCGCCGCTGGCATTCTGGATGGGTCGGACAGTTTTGACTAGACTCTCGCGATAGACACTCACGTCCTCTCCCAGTAAAGTCAGCGCTGAGAGACACCAGTAAAAGAACCACGGCCGGCTGGGATCTGCAGCCGTAAACTGCGGTGGAAGGCTGCCAAGCATCTTGTGCAGAAACTTGACGTGGCGCTGTTTGTCCAGGCGTGGGATGCCGTACTGATTACATTTGCCTGCATGCTCCTCTCCGCTTAGGAATGGCAGGCATTCGTCGATGGTGTCCTGCTGAAGCTGTGACGATTGTGTCTGGAGCATGTCGACAACCGGAGGCTGCGAGGCGAAGAGGTCCGGGATCGCGGTTTCAGTCATGTTGCCTGGAGATGGTCCATGGCCAGACTGGCTCCGCACGGGAAGTGATTCTGCAGCTGCAGCCATGGCCTTGATTTTATGTCGAAACAGAACTCTGGCTTGCGTTTTGTTGCGGCGAGGGCGACAGCTCATTACGTAGTGCGCGGCTGTCTCATCTCTTCCAAAGCGGGGGAAGACTGCTCGCTCGCAATGTCGCTTTATATATTGCTAGACATGCAGCAGGTCTTCTGGTAGCTCTTCCACTAATTGCCGCGCCTGTAACGTTATTGTTTGCTCAGTATCGATGGTATTGTAGTTGTGATGTTTGACCTTGGCGCCACTACGCTAACTCTTGCTATTGTTCTCGGGAATTGGTCGGGTACCAATTTGTGGCCCAGCTCAGCAAACCGCCACCACCTTTTGAGAGACGAATACGTGTGGATTTGGACTACCTGCAACTCACAAGATGATCGACGGCGGACTTTTCTCCTGGGTAATCCGAGATGTTTGTGTCAGTCGCTCGTGTCACCCTACGTCACTCGTCGCAACCCTTGGCGCAACTGCTCTGACGCAGGTACCCTGCACATTGCTGCGTAATGGCATTTACGTCCATGGCGTAGTGCGCGGAGCTACTTGGGCAACAGTGGCCTGTGATTACGACATATTGACCACACTCTTGCCTATCCGTTGCAAAAGTCCAGGCGGTGAATCTCTCTCTGGCCGCGTAGACATTCGTCTTGGAGTTGCGCACCGAGACGCTGGTAGCGGCGGTTTTTGTCCGCGAGGTACAGGGTAACTCGTGGCACCTCGACACAACAGGCTATTGATGAGGGCAGAGTATCAAACGTCACATACTTGTATTGCCTAATTATTACTCTAGTTTTTATTAAGAACATTTCATAACGCATCGCACTAAAGATCTACCAGAGTGGCACCAGAAGCAATTCAACTCACATATCCTGTAAGAAGCCGCTCAACCACTTTATACGCTCTTTTAGCTGTAAGTCTTGCCTGCAAAAATGGTACCGTCGTAATCAACATGACTAGTCGAGTTCTTGAGCGTATAATTGCCAAAGCAAGCGTACTGGTAGTTGCTTTCCTCGAAAACGTTGGCCTGGCTTTCGAGAAACGCGGAAAGTTCACACAAGCCGTCGAGACGGCCCGTAGTGCTGTTGCCGCACTTTCCGCCACGAATCGTGTTGAGCGGCAGGATGGCATTGTTCAAGCGCATGCGGATAAACTTATGGGTGGCATTCTTGGCCTCGTAGCCGTACTGGCTAGGTGTGTACTGCACGTGACGGTTCTCCACGGGCTCCGGGCGGCCAGACGAGCAGCCAATCTGCTCCGTGATGAGGTTGGCGCCAAACGGGGTGAGGTGCGAGAGGGTGACGTGGGTTTTAGAGCTGGGAGGGTACTCGTCTAGCGTGGGCGGCTTCTTGATGTAGTCCACGGACAGGGCGGTTAGGACGGAGATGATGATGTCGTCGTGGGAAAAGTCGGCGTAGACCTGTTGGCCGAGAGGAAAAGTCTTGCCGTTGTTGTCAAAGGTGGAGTTGACGGATGAGTTGGAGACGGTAATGTATTGGTGGTTCAGACGGGCAATCAGTTCCTGGACATAGCCGAGACCCTGGGCGCGACCAGTAGGGTTGCCGTAGCTGTACAGGTAGTAGTACTGCTGGTCCAGAACATTTTCAAACCCAGCCCACTCGTTGGCGGTGAAGATTTGACAAAAGTCAGAATGGCCAATGTAGCTGTACTCGTAGGCGCACGTCATCTGCATGGCGTAAATGTCGTGGTGGGTGAAGTTGAAGCCAGAAGGAGCATAACTCTCAAAGCGCTTTATGGCGGCGCGAGTGTAGATTTGTTTGTATCGCTCCTGTTTGACGGCAGCAACATCGCCATTGTCCTTGGTGTCGGAGTTTGTGCAGCCATCATAGGAAGCAAGGGTATTATTCTCAGTGCCGCCCTCGGGAATGATGACGGTGCCGAACGGCGCCTGCCAGTGCAGAAGGTCGGGCTCAGGCGTAGAGTTGTACGATGGGCCGAAGAAGCCGAGAGACCAGTTGATCTGCGAATTTTGGATGCGAGACTGGCTCGTGGTGCGGACCGTCATCTTGGGACGCTCGGTGCCGTTGCCAAAGAGGCTACTGTAGCGGATCTGAGCCGTCTCGGCATCGAATAGTGTGCGCCCGTAATTGTTCCAAAAGGCAACGCCCCTGCCAAACTCGGTGCTGGCGCCAATGCCAGTGAGCAGACCGGTGCCGTTGACGATGTAGTGATAGCTGTTGAGGAACTGGAGAGGCCCGGTAAACTCCTTGTCCTTGTGGGCATCTTGAAAGTCGGCAAGCTTCTGAGCGAAGCGCCCTGTGGTGGCATTATCTATGGAGTCTGGAAAACGTTCACCATGGCGCTGAAGCGTGCTCACTGATTCCTGTTCAATTAGAAACTTGGTCAGCCACACCGCAACGGCCCATTGACTCGGCCGAGACCACTTACAACTTGGCAGCCGTCAGGAAGACCGACGTAGCCGACGCCAAAGGCATCTTCCTTGTTATCCGCGTAAGCCGAGAGCTCACCCCATGATGTGGACACACTCTTGGCGTCGGTCAGGACATATGCGGAAGCACTGCAACCCGCCGTGGCCAGCAGGGTAACTGAAAGCGTAGCCGCGCGCATGATTGATTGCAAGGGACCTGTCACTGTCGATCCGGCTTGTTGCGAGACAATTGAGTTGCAATGGCCAGTGAGAGCTACCCCAAATATTCCCGCGCATGGACATTTGGGGGGAACTTGCGAGATTTTTAAACAGCCGGCGCGAGCCTTACATAGTTCAACAATAAGACGAACGGGGCGCGCAACACCATATCTCGGAACCTTCTGCCGGACGTGTGCTGATGGTCTCCTCCGTTGGGCGACGCTATGTCCAATTGGGCAGGCTATCGAAGCACGAGAAGCCACCAGGCCAGGGTGCGAAGCCGCTTTGCCGGTCTCAATGACAAATGAAAAATCGTTCTTGGTGCATGCACTGCAGCTCTTGCCGGTTTATGGGCATGTTCCTGTCCAGAGTGGCTTTCCGCGACGCAATGCATTGCATTCAACACCGAACAAACAAGGCTTCTGCACATGATGTGGTTCCCCGGGCAGCAGACGACCCGTCACCTAAGTTGAGAACCTGGGAGTCAATAGGGTACTTTTTCAAGGTAGTCTGTGAGACTGTAGTACGTCATGAGTTGGTCCTTCTTTCTACTCCAGGTGAGAGTCTACTCCAGGTGAGAGTCTACTCCAGGTGAGAGTAGTTTCAGCAGTTGAAAGCCTCTTGCTAATCAAAGCATTCATGTCCAAGGCGTACGCCAAAACGCTGTAAGTGGGCAGCAAGTGTATTTGCGCGAAGCCACACCTGCGATTCTGCATAAGATGGTAGATGACTCAAGATTTGACGGAAGGATTGGCAATACTAGCGCCCAGTGGGAGCTACCGGGCCACTAACCGAGTACAAGACATTGAAAAAGCATCTCGATTTCATGTGCCGACTCGGACCAACAAGCTTCATGTCAAGCGAAATGGAGTTCCCTACCGATGCGGCAGAGATCGCTGGAGATTCACCAAGAAGCCACTTCAATCTGCGCCAAGGAGCCTGGACTACCCAAGGCGACGGTAACCAGGCTCGGGGCAGCTCCAAACATTCTTTTCGCACACAATTCCACAACAAGTTTCCCATCGTCATTTACTTCTTGATCCCAAACAACTCCGGCCGAAAGCAGCCTATCGAAAAGATAAAAGACCAATAAGCGCGTCCACTGCGCATCGCAACGTCGGGCCGTCGGGACGCGTCTCACAGTCGCATCACCGCAACGTTACCCCTCTTACTGGGGTGTAGCTGTGCCGCAAGGCTGCAGGGCTTCTGAATTAGTCTTTTCGTCTGCTTCAACAGCTGAACGCGGTGTGCAGCGGGATTTGAGCTCCGTCACAGCGAGCGGGGCGTGTGCAAACAAGGTGACAACATCGGCTGTGGCCGGGCCAAGTCGCGCAGTTTCTCGCTACTCGGCAGCTGTGTACAATAAGAAATCGCATATCTAGGCTATCCTGAAAGACTGACTGGAGAGAATTGGTGGCTCTCGAAAGGCATCACCTCCATTCGAACCGTGGTGGCTGAACGAGCTCGAGCTGGTTAAGAGAAAGGGCGTCGTTGATTTGCTTCCCGCTCCGTGGGAAGACGTCATGCCGCATCGCTGGCTGTAAGATGCCTCGTGGATTCTGTCAGATGCACGACTAGCATGACGGATCAAGGGTTGAACAATCCATGCATGCAGAGCCGCACCCTCTTCTAGAAACCTAGCCGTCATGACGCGCGTGCTGAGCGTCAAATTCTTGCAGCATTCGAGTATGGCGATATGAGGATTGCAGCTTCTGTAGTATGAGCCGTTCCCCCACGACTCTGTATTTGAACCGTTCCAGTTCTCTAGCCAAATACCATCAAATCGGCCGTCTCCTTCAACAAACTTCCTGCTCAAGTGTCAACAGTCCATGTGCTCTCGCGCTGCTGCCGTTCAGACGACACATACTGCTTTACATGCCCTTGGAAGCGTGGCATTTGACCGGTAGATTTCGTCCGAAGACGGGATGTACAAGCGTTCGGCGTTGCCGAAGATTCTGAATTTCCCAGTTTTCTTTTGCCGTAATGGGCCGTTGCGCTCCCGTGCAACTCGTTGTTTTATATTTTTTCACCACAATCTCATTGTCAGTCTGTACCTACGCGATTTCGACGTCTTGTCTCGGGACTCTGCTTTATTGACAGAGGAATCATGCCATCCGAATGAGACCTACATCTGGCACTGAAACCCCAAATGAAGAACGGATTCTCACCTCGTCATGAATGCACGTTCCATCCCAGAACAAAGGTGCTTTAACAAAAGCGGTCAAAGGTCTAGCTTTACCCTGCACCGGATCAGGGCTACCTGCAGATTCACCAGCCCCGGATATGCGGGACATCTTGACGCCCGCAGTTGGCCAAGGCAAAGCATCAACGCGGCTACCCTCTCCTCTTCTAGCATCACAAGTCAAAGAAGGGGAAGAAGTAAATCGGAAGCCTATTCATGCCTCTATCGATCGGTTCCCGATACCAATGCCGTGATGGCGCCGAGGCTTGAGCATGCCTCAAGCCTCCATTAGCTTCAGCTATCCATTGGCGGGGGGCAGAAGGTTGCCGCTGCTGGGCGTCGAAACAGACAACTTTGCTCCGCATGAAAAGGCCATGTCAACTAAAGCGGTAAAAGGCAAAGCTTCAACAAGACAGAATGGGCAAGGGCTTTATCTAAAACGCACATACGAACATCGGAACACCTGCGCGAGGAAGAAGTTGCACCTTGCATACATGCAATGCAGGGTGAGCTGGCGTAAATGTGACCAAGCCTGAGCAATCCAACGACGGGCGTTGGCATTGGGCATGCGCCCCGTCTTCGCCTTACTCGCGCCTTTGCACCATCGCGGCCCGACTTGGGGATGGACAATAAAAGATGAACGACGTTTGTGTGTGGCAAGTCATCCTGCTCCTCCTACTGCCGTGAAAATTGCATGGAGATGACCTTGCATTCCGGAGGCAAAGGTCTGGAGAGCGTGCAGGGAATTACGAACTGTGCTCATCTCTGTGCAACGAATCTACGATCAGCAGGTGGGCCAACGGCGACACAGAGGTCACGCGGGATGAAAGAGGGGGAGACAAGAATGCAGTATCAAGAGGACAAGGTGCAGGATTTCTCCCTGGAAAGACAAGCGTGAATAGACAGCGCGTAAAGCCGTTACAGTATTTTACAGCTGAGTGATGGCGCACAGCGTAAACACGTGGGAAAAGAGGATCTCTGGAGAATAGACAGTGAATGTCAAAACGGCGTTGTAAGAAATGGATGCAGTACAAAGAAAAATATCAATCATATAGGTAGCGCGCAGCAACAAAAGCAAAGGCGCAAGGCCAGCCAAGTCTGTGGTTCAACACCTCGGACGGGGGGACGCCATTTGGTGGACTGTTTCAACCAAACAGAGACAGTGGTCAGCATCGGGGGAATCATGAAACTGCATCCGTAATGTAGGCACGGGATAGAAATGTTTTGCGGCGCAATAGAACCCGCAACAAGGCATGCATGTGCAACACACTTGATTACAGACCGATGAGATGGACGGTTTTAATGGTCAAGCGTGCACTGGCACCGCATCCAAGAGGACGGACCAGTTCGATCATATTGCGCCCGCCCCTCTGTTCAATGCACAAACCCGTCGAACCAAAAAATCTAGGACATGGCGGAAATCGTCTCAGCCATTGTAATTTTTTTTTCTTTGCTTCTGTTTAGCTGCGGGCGCTGGGTGCTGACGGATTACTCGTCGTGGGCAGGTGGCTGAATAGGCTGAATAGGCTTGGCAAGGCGTGATATGACTGGCAAAGACAGGCAAGAAGAGTACGCTAGTTGACGTGTAGCAAGCCTCTTGTTGTTGAATTTGTGGCGACTGTCAAGCCCCAAGTGGGCGAGTATAAAATCGGGCATGTCTCTGCGTGCGTAATGCTCTGGCACCGCCATGATGCCGAGGCGATTTGGCAGAAGTGAAGCCGACCGGGAGGGAAATCTGGTATCGCCGACGAGACTGGGCACGCAACGGCAGCTTGGCTCTCTACGACGCGGCTGTGCCACAGAATTGCGTGGTTGGAGAGGCGAAAGAGGACAAAATCAAGTGGCGGGCCGCTGTTTGGTGACTTTGGTGGCTTCGGTGGCCGGGCCCAGGCTACCAGTATGTAGCTACCCAACTACCTTACTTGGTACTCCATACGGAGTACAACACCAAAGTATTGTGCGTACAGCCTTGAACACCAATAAAGCCAGCAGGGCTACCAAACTGCCAACACACACAAGAAAAAGACCCATGACAAGATGCTATTTTTGCAGCCGTTGTGGATGTGCAAGCACTGCAACGCCACAACGCCACAATCCCCGGCTGGTAGGCAATTGTCGAACACGGGTGATTAGTCCGTCCTCATAATTGATTGCTCGGCGTCTAACGTTAGCTGTTCCTGGCGTGCCGTGGCGACCAACGTCTCCTGCAGTATCGGAAGACTAGCTGCTGCAGGTGAGGCCGATGCTCTAACTGGGCGGCAAAAGTCATGGTAGCCGGTATTATTGCCCCCCCCTGCCTGTCGTATATCTGTACAACCAGGTTCCAGCTCACTTGCAAGCAGGGTGCGGCGGAGGTTTGCGGTGACCAGCGAATCGGCCCAGTTCTTGGTCGGATTGCTCCATAATCCTGGTGTAGAATGAAGGGCACCGACCGCGCTATATCTGGGCATCTTGTCGGAGAAAGCATTTTGGCCAGACACTAATCAAGCCAGTAGGCCACAAATGCTCCGTACTTGCGTAGCAGACATATAATCCGGATCCACAGGCCAGTACGATTGCAACACGATATCTGCATACTTTGCTGGTGTTCACCGTGTCAGCCGTCTCGGTCACACTGGTGAAAATTATGGTAAAACTGAGCCCTGTTGCGGCACAGAGCCCCGCCAGCGGCCACAAGGTAGCATTGCACGAGAGCATCTCGGTTGGCTGCTGTGGTCTCTAGATAGTTGGATTGTATGCGAGCTGTTTCCATGGATTGCTTTGTTCCGAGGCCATTAGCAAAAGCAATTCCTGCCACCTGGGTAAGCGAATCGACAACTGACCAGTAACAATGCGCTCATTGCTTTTGGATGAGCGTTTGAGTTGGGGTGGCCCCGTTTCTGCATGTCTCTGGTCTCTAGTGTCCCATGTACTCTTTCTTTGCATGGCGACATGGACGCTGGCATGGCAGGTGGTGTGACGAATGGGACTTGGGGCTAGACAGGGCAGGGTTTATGCCAAGCTATCAGAGGGAAGTTTGCCAAGAGCGCAAGTGTTGCCGTGTAGTTGTACGTATGCTGAGCATGGCGAGATGGATCACCAGATCTTCATAGCCGCTGGTAACTAAACAAACAGAGGTTCAAGTCAAGTCGTGAGTCGTGGCAGCGAAGGCTTTTCGAGACAATGGCAGGATGGAGCGAACACAGCCTATCGCAAATGCCCGACCAGAGCAATAGCGCGCGATACGGAGTGGGATGGAGAGATTCTGATAGGTGGTGGATTGTGATCTGTAGCATCTAGATGTCGAGTGGCTTTGGCTGAGAATCTGGTGGGATGGAACCGTAGGGGTAGATGACGGGTAGCTGTACTTGGCATGGACGCACGCGGGAGGAGGGTGACGATGTAGATGGTACAATAATCGGCTCATGTGCTGTCGTGGCGAGGAGACAATGGTTAGGTCGAAAAGAGCGGGCGGTGGGTGTCGAGTGTCCACTACAAGTGTCTGGTGCCAACGGAAGTGAGCGGCACCCCACTCGGCAGGCAGCGGGCAGTTTTGCACAGCAGTCCAGAGCGAGAGAGAAACAGAGAAGAAAGCAACTTGAACAAGTAACTCTCTCACATTGATCAGGCCAAGAAATACCTATAGTGGCCGCCCCCAGTCGCTCTTCTACCTACCTTACCTAGATCGCTGCCAAGCTGCATCCCTCAGTGGCCCACCCGCCTGCAGCTGCACCTGGCCCAGCTGGACGGCCCCTATTGGTTCCGGGCAAGCCCGCGGCCGGGGCTGGTTGAAGCTCACCGCTTCTTCGTCGACCATTGCACTCGGCGCTGCTTTGCCCCGTTCAAAGTGCGTGTCTTTTGTTCCCCTATGCTCTTGTCTATTAGAGATTCAAAGATCAGGAATCCAAGAATCCGAACAAGATTTTCTCAACTAGTATGCTCGCGTAAATGCAGACCCGTACTTTTTCTTAATAAACATCTTTCTATCGTAGCACGACCGTGGACTGGTTACACTGTGCCCACTTGCCCACCAAATGTGCCCTGTAACAAAATAAACTTGCAACCCCCCCTCCTCATCCTCCTCCTCACCCCCGCTGCCGGTTTTACCTCTCGCTCTCACTCAAAACCCACCGCCGCCGCCACCACCAAAACCCTCGTCGCCAAAACCCACCAGCACCGCTCTTCTCATCCCCGGCCCTGGTCTATTCTTCCTCCCCCGGCCCTGCAACTAGAAATCTCTATCTTACACCATACCCAACAAGTCATCGTCGGCGAAAGAGCGGTGTCATTTGCTGCTGTTCTCTCAACTTTCAATACCGCTTAGATCTTTGTTTCTTCTCGCTGCTCTCAAGTATATGCTCCTCCGGGTTCCTGTTTTTTCTTTTCCTTCACAATGACCCTCGACTTCAATTCAAATGGCGGGGGAGATGCCTTACTCGCCTTGAACTTTCACCCTCACAACCACCATCAGCAACACCGTCAGCAACACCATCAGCGACAGCACCACTCTCAGCTTCAAGCACACGCCCACGCCCACGTACAAGCCCAACCACATCCAGCAGCTCAAATATACGGGTACACAGCCTCGAATTCTCTTCCCGCGTCAACCGCCGCTGCCGCCGCTGCCTTCATCCCGCATCCTCGCATCTGGCCCATTCCAATCGACATGGCCTCTTCTAGCAGCCCTCCTGGGGCCGCCTCCAGCTCGCCCGAGGACTCTCACATTCACTCGCCGCATTCTTACGCCTCGAGCCCCAACAGCCACCACTCGCCCATCCAGAGCCCGCCCTTTCACCAGGCCATCAATCCTCTGACCGACTGGGCTCTCCAGCAACAGCAACAGCAGCAGCAGATTGCTGCTGCTGGCCCTCACGATCACCACGATCTTGGCCCCCAGATCGATCTATCCCAGTTCATCCAAGATCCCTCGCTCATCAACTTTACTGGCCTTCCTCCGGCATTTGCTACTAATCCCATGGACTACTTGCCCGCTACCACACAGGCCGCCATTCAGCAAGCGAGCCTCCTTGAATCTGCTTTCCAGTCTATGCCTCCCATGGATGCCGCCACACACGCCATGAACTGGGGTAGCACAGGAATGGAGAACTGGTCAGAATTTCAACACAACTTGCAAATGGAAGGCCTCGCAAGGATGGACAGTGTAGGCAGCAATTCACCTACTGGCACATACCTGGAAGTTCTTTCTCTGCCTTCGTCGACTGGCGATGGCTGGGCCATGGTTGATTGGGGACACGCACACCACAATGTCGAACCATTTTCCCAAGCGCAGAATGCTACTGCCATCTTCAACCCATCACAGACTCTCCACATTCGTGCAGATTCCAATTCATCCGACGGCGCCAACTCGCTAGACTTCAGCAGCTTTGAAGAGATCCATCCCTTCCCTTATTCTCCTGTTTCCCCCGAGTCTGATGGCCATGGCGATGTCCATAACCATCGCAACTGCTTTTCTGGCGAGAGCCACCACACACACTCTCATGGGAGTGTCTCCCCAAAGGCTGTCGCGGCCGCCATCCCTATCAAGACGGAGCCTTCCGTGGCCGTCAAGGCTGAGCCATCTACTCGTCCCAGCCCTGGCAGCGGAGCTGGTGCCACCACACCACCATCCGCCTCCACCTCTTCGTCCCGCAGAAACTCTGGGCCACGCAAAAGCCCTATTGCCAAAGCTCCCAAGCCTGTTGTCCGTAGAATATCGACCGGCAAAAAGGACGGCACTGGCGAGAAAAAGGTCGGTCGCAGAAAGGGTCCCCTCCGTCCTGATCAGCGCAAGCAAGCAAGTGAAATCAGAAAGCTTCGTGCCTGTCTGCGATGCAAGTTTCTCAAGAAGACCTGCGACAAGGGCGAGCCTTGTGGTGGATGCCAGCCTTCGCATGCTCGTCTGTGGCAAGTGCCTTGCACTCGCATTGACATCAAGGATATCGGCTACTTCATGAAGGACTGGAAGGCCGATCATGAGAGCCACATGACTAGTGGTCTCTCCATATACAGTGTCCAGGGCTTCGCTTCCAAAGAGAGCCTCATGTGGATTACTCACGGCTACGGCTTTGCCCTGCCCATTATGGTGCGCGAAGTCTATGTCACCGACGACAGCAGTCTTGCCGTCGAGTGGCGTGAGGCTCCCAGCGTCAACGAAGGCTCCTATGACTTTGAGATTCGCTGTGAGAGACTGGATGTCGGCGCTGAGGGTGTTAACAGCACTGCTCTATCAGAGTACCTTGACAAGCACATCGAGGGTCCTTTCGAGGACTTCATCGATGACCACTTTGACGGAACCCCGTTCATTACCGAGATTCTCAAGACTGCCCACCGCTACTACGCCAAGGAGAAGATGCCTGTCATTGGCAAGGCTCTCAAGCTGGTTCTCGCCTACAATCTCACCATGCACATCACGATGGTCGAGAATCAAGGCTCTGAGGTTCAGTTGGATAGCCAGATTGAGAATGCCGAGTCCAGGTACTACGGGCGCACTGTCGCTCCTGTCATGGTCAACTTCCAAATCAAGTATGCCTTGGCTGAGATGTGGCGCGAGCTGCAAAAGGACATTCTGGAGGAGCTCTCTTCCCTCTACTCTGGCGTCTACAGCGGCGAGAAGATGAAGAATTGGCCCACCATCTTCATGCTTGCTTCAATCCTGCTTGCTGTGTGGGAGGAGATGCAGTTTGATTGCCACTACCGCGTCCCTGACCCGGCGGCGGTGAACAAGTTCTGCACGGACATGGAGACTACTCCCGTCGGTGTGATTGTGGGTCTCTTCCACGCCATCTCTCAAAAGCTTCCCGCCTTCACTGAATGGGATACTGCCCAGCACGGCCAGCTACTTCACAACAATGTGTCCGTCTGTGAGGCCATGACTGAGGTCCGGGAGTCTGTCGTCAAGCACGGTATGTTCTTTCTGCGCTCAAGTGATTAACCTTGAATTTACTAACACTTTTATAGAGGCGTACCTGCGCGCTCGCAAAGAAGAGGCCAGCTTCGACCCGACTGACTTCGACTCGCTGTCGAACAAGTTTCTGTCCAAACTTGTCATCAAGGCCAACTAAATGGTAGCGCATCTACCGCTGCCCACGGTGGCTCCGAAATTTTCTTTGTTTTTTGTTTTCACGACTTTCTAGCGATGGCGTTGCTTTTTCTTCAAACCAAGCGATTGATGACTACTTTCTTAAAGCGCGGCTACTTCTTGAGAACCGACAGTATTGCTATTTGCTCCACTCTTACTCTACTTCTCTTCTCTGGGACGGTCACGACGGCTATAGCTGCAAGACGTTCTTCTCCGACCTTATGAACAGATATGTTGACGCAACGGCCTCGGCACGATTTTTACACTTTCTACGAATGTATGACTTGAAGAAGACGACATCATTTATTATTTTTTTGCATCATACTCTTTTTCCGTTTTGGAGACACGAATATGCGAACAGCTGCGGCTGTAAGGATGGGACCATTTTTTGCATGTTGAGGCATTTACAGAACGAGAGACGGAAACGAATACATTACATGTTAGATGATATATGCACATGGGACTTGGCGTCTCGAATACAACTGGTATTTGTCCCTCATACAGATTGCGGTTGTTCGTGCCTTGGGAGCAGTAGTACGTTTAGAGCCTTTGATGGCCAATGAATAGCTCAATTGTAATGTCCTCGACGACTACGCTTTTGCATTCCCCGCTTGAAAAGGCTTTGTGAGTGTCTGGAGAAACGTTGGTAAATTGTCCTTGGGTATTGCCGCATGGTCCAAATGCTGTAAATGTTCCGTCCTTGCCGTCTGACCCATTGACATGCCCACTTTATAGACGGTATCGGCCCCCGGTCAATTCTCCCTTCCATCGCCCCATTCTACGATGCCGAGCCATTTAACCATGTCGACACAATGTGATTCTGAAACCAGGAAAGGCGTACGAGGAAGCGAATGATTTGCCCGCCGACCAAACTCGCATTTGTAGGAAGCGTGCCCTCGCTGTCAGCGACTGACACTGGGTGCTTGGGGGGCTTGCGTCACAGGCGCCCTCTCGGATACCGAATCAGTTGACGTTGCCACTTTTCTGGCCGAGACGCTTTGGCTCGGGAGGAGGGGGGATCGCGGCGCTATTGTCGGGGAACCCCGCACCTAGCCTTTTGCCTCTCCCGTCAGCCAGCCTCCTGCGCGTTCGCGAGCGCGATGGAAATACAATACAAGGTCTTTGTGTAATAGAAAATTGAAGCGCGCGAGAAAAAGTAACCGTTAGTGCTTGGCCGTGCAACGTGGCAAGAAAGAGAGGGGTCGAATCAGAGTTTTAGTGCCTTGCCGCACCGGAACTTCCAGGCACCCGTTGTTCAACAGAGTGGTGGGTGCTCGTGTGGCGCAGGCGTGAGTCAAGCCCCTTATTAGCGTTATCGACGACCGCGGCGTGTTTGCGTCGTGAACAGCGCCCAACCACCTGCGACTGACGAGCTAACTGCCGCTGCCTTCTGGAAGCAAACAAATTATCGCTCAAGGACCTACAGTCTTTGTCTCTCAATTGTCTAACCTTTTGTGCCTTTGTTACTTACTTAGTAAGTTATTCACTTGCGCCGGCAACGGCATCGGGACGCTCTCTGTTGAAACGTGGTGGCAAGTGAATGGCGTTGGAGAGACCCACCGAAAACGGCGTTTGCGCAGGTCACTAGTACTTACCGTCTTACCTCTTGCATTAGGCAAGCGCTTGTACCGGAAACGTCAGGTACCTACCTAGGTAGGTACCTAGACGATAAATAGTTAGCGTGCCAGCCTTGCTGTTCTGGAGCCTTCTGTGACCGCCTTCCCACCTGGGTATCTTCGCAGTGCTTATTAGATAGGTACCTAGGTCGCCGCGCCGTCGCTGATGAATCATGTGCCGACTGTCTCGTCATCCTAGGCTGTGTCGCCCCGCCCCGCCACTCTCCGGGTGCCATCCTCCCTCCTCCTTCCTTCGTACTTAAAACCGTTTTCCTCCTCTCTCACACTCGACTCTTTCCTTTCTCCACCACCATCTTTTCCTACACCGCGCCTTTTGCCTCTCGGCTTTTCAACATCTACACGAACGAAACACACCGCTTGATATCGATTTTCCCCCGTCACCATGCAAATCTTCGTCAAGACCCGTAAGTTCTACGCCGCCACTGTTTGCTCCGCAATGTCCGACTAATTCCACTTTCCAGTTACCGGCAAGACCATCACTCTTGAGGTTGAGTCGTCCGATACCATCGACAATGTCAAATCGAAAATTCAGGACAAGGAGGGCATTCCTCCCGACCAGCAGCGCCTGATTTTTGCTGGCAAGCAGCTTGAGGATGGCCGTACCCTGTCCGACTACAACATCCAGAAGGAGTCCACCCTCCATCTCGTCCTCCGCCTCCGCGGTGGTATGCAGATCTTCGTCAAGACTTTGACCGGCAAGACCATCACCCTCGAGGTTGAGTCTTCTGACACCATCGACAACGTCAAGTCGAAGATTCAGGACAAGGAGGGTATTCCTCCTGACCAGCAGCGCCTCATTTTCGCTGGTAAGCAGCTCGAGGACGGCCGCACCCTCTCGGATTACAACATTCAGAAGGAATCCACTCTCCACCTCGTGCTTCGCCTCCGTGGTGGTATGCAAATCTTTGTCAAGACACTCACCGGCAAGACCATCACGCTGGAAGTCGAGTCCTCGGATACGATCGACAACGTCAAGTCCAAAATTCAAGACAAGGAGGGTATCCCCCCTGACCAGCAACGTCTTATCTTTGCTGGTAAGCAGCTGGAAGATGGCCGCACCCTGAGCGATTACAACATCCAGAAGGAATCTACTCTGCACTTGGTTCTACGTCTCCGTGGTGGCATGCAAATTTTTGTCAAGACTCTGACTGGAAAGACGATTACCTTGGAGGTCGAATCCTCCGACACCATCGACAATGTCAAGTCCAAGATTCAGGATAAGGAAGGCATTCCTCCTGACCAGCAGCGTTTGATCTTTGCTGGTAAGCAGCTGGAAGATGGTCGCACTTTGAGCGACTACAATATCCAGAAGGAGAGCACTCTCCACTTGGTTCTTCGTCTGCGTGGTGGTAACTAGGGAGCGAACGCGCTCGTGTCTGTGTTTTTATGATACTTGAGGCGTTGGGACAGTACGATAAGCGGCGGGCATAGCCCGGGCCACGTTGTATTCTTTTAGCTATACCACTTGCGCAGACAGCGATTACAGCGCTGCGTCAATATAGAGTCACTTGAACTCGTAAACAATATTGTGCATTTTGTGATGTGTCCGAGCGCAAACATGTAAACGCCGTGGCTTTTGTATTTTCGTACCTAGGACAAAGCTAGGTGGCGACCCCACCAGTGACATGTTCTGTTATGGTGGGGGCGTACAATTCTTTTTCTGCCACGAGGGGCAAAAGCTTCAGCTTAACTTTCCCAGAGCATCATATTTATTCGTTCTGCTAATTTATATGCGCCACCGACTGCGCAGCACGGGGTAAGCGATTACTAGAATGAGTCTAATATGCCCACGACAAGAGCATCTTTTTACAAGGCGTACTTTGCCACCCAAGTGAAAAGAAGCCACCGAAACCGCCACAGCGCCGCGAACTTCTCTGGAGAAAGGAGGAGGGTAGCACATCAGACAGAACCTGGTCATGCCTTCGTACTTTTACCACTTGAAATTTGAGCTGTACTTGACCAGAGACCCGACTGCGACGCGCACCACTGCGGACGACGACGACGGCATTTGGCTGCCAACACCACAGACGAGCGTGTTTGACGACTTGCCGGCGCATCCTCGACAGATTGACGATATAGGAGCTTCGGAAAACGGGAGAGAGCCGCAAGTATCGACGCTGGACTGGAGATTCGGCCGCGTGAGCATCGAGACAATTGATCCGGCTATGGAAGCTGAGACGAGCAGGAACGGCGGCACCGTTGCGGCGGCCCCGTCGCTGGGGCCCAGCTTTGCCGGCTCGGGCACGGCGACTAAGGCGGCCTGTGTGCGGCTCAGCACGCACCGCACAAACGCGGGCTGGGGCGTGGTGCACTTTTATCGCGACGAGCAGGAGAGCGGTGGTGTGGCGGCGGAGCAGTTCGGTGTCGGAGGGGAGGGAGAGGAGGAGGAGGACTGCTCGACGCTGTGTGTTCCCGCGGTGCCGGCGTACATGGCGCCGGGCGACCTCTGGGGGTTTGTCGGCGAGCGGTGGCGCGGGGACATTAGCCACTGCCGCATGGTCATGACGGACAAGATGAACAGATATCTAGTGCTGCTCAAGTTTCGCCACGGTAAGGTGGCGCGAGAGTGGCAGAAAAAGTTTGACGGGACCGTGTTTAACACGATGGAGGTATGCACCTCGCCGAAAGAGCAACTGTAGGGAAAGAGAATAATGTGCTGACTTGTCTATAGCCACAGGTTTGCCACGTCGTGTTTGTCAAGAGTATTACTTTTGAGTCTTCGGCACAGAATTCAGCCCTGTCGTCGATACCGTCATCGTCATCGGCACCAGTCTCGAATACGCCAAAGCCGTTTCCGCCGCCGACGCCGAACCTGGTGGAACTCCCGACGTGTCCGGTGTGCCTAGAGCGCATGGACGAGACAAGCGGCATCATGACGATTTCGTGCTCGCACGTGTTTCACTGCACGTGTTTGCAGAGCTGGAAAGGTGGCGGCTGCCCCGTGTGCCGCTTCACCAACGCGACCCCCGGCGGCGCGGCGCTCGCCGACGGGAACCCGCTCAGCCGCCCCTTTGGCTCGCACGTCTCTAACCTGTGCAGCGTGTGTGACTGCGCCGACGACCTGTGGATTTGCCTCGTGTGCGGATACGTCGGATGCGGGCGGTACAAGGGCGCACACGCCAAGGACCACTGGAAGGAGACGGCGCACAGCTTCGCGCTGGAGCTCGAGACGCAGTACGTCTGGGACTACGCGGGTGACGTGTGGGTGCACCGTCTGATTCGCGACAAGGGCAACGGCAAGGTTGTCGAGCTGCCCGGGCGTAGCAGCGACCGCGGCGCGGAGCCTCGCGCGGCGGCAGAGGACGAGGACGTGGTGCCGCGTGCCAAGCTCGACAACATGGGTTTCGAGTACACCCACCTCCTCACCAGCCAGCTCGAGTCACAGCGCGCTTACTACGAGGAGATTCTCAGCAAAGCCGCCGACAAGGCCGCCAAGGCGTCTGCGGCGGCCGAGTCGACCACCCAGCAAGCGGTCCGCGCGCGGGAGCAGCAGTCTGCGCTCGAGGACCGGCTCCAGACGCTCAGCGCGCAGACGCTGCCGCAGCTCGAGCGGGATCTGGGGCGGGAGCGGGCCAGGGCGGAGAAGAGCGAGACGCTGGCGCGGAGTCTGGGTAAGGCGCTGCAGGAGGAGAAGCGCGTGAGCGAGGGGCTTATGAAGCGCATCGAGCACCTGGGGTTGGAGAGCGAGGAGACCAAGAGGCAGCTCAAGACGCTGACGGAGGAAATGACGGAGCTGAAGGAAATGAATCGGGATCTGAGCATGTTTATCTCTGGCCAGGAAAAGTTGAAGGAGATGGAGATGCAGGGAAAGCTGGAAGAGGGTGAGCTGGAGGGGGGGAGTGCGAGTGTGCCGGAGAAGAAGGGTAGGAGGAGGGGGAGGAGGTAGATGGAGGAAAGGTTAGATAGATGGTAGATGGTATGTTATGGAAGCGATCCAATATTGCCATGTTGTTTACAGTAGCATTCAATACATGTGTTGGCTTTTATGGCATGCCGTGACAAGTGCTGGCTGCACCCGAGTAAGACAGTCAGTGTCGTGAGGAGCGTTTTCTTGTGCCATCTCCTCCTTCTTCCCGGGCGGCACTCGTAGTCACATTCTGATGCTTCTCACAAGCATAGCCCATTGCAGAATTTGCGCTTCCTGGACTACGTATAAAGCTGGCCTTGTTCTTGGCAACGCACTGGATACACCAGCACAGCTTCAACTGCGCTGCACGGTATATGTGGCCACCACATTTCTCGCGTTGTCGATATTTTACGGTAAACACGGAGGGCAAAGAAAAAGTATCATCAGGTCTGGATACGAAGAACTTGTCCGAATAGCACTACCCATCTTTGTTTGTCTGTCGTGTCTCACGACTATTCAAAAGGAAATGTGCCCAAAACTCGACGGCAAACAGTAAACAGGACTGAAGGAGCGGGAAAAAGAGTGAATACTGTTGATCTTTTTTCGACGTGTTCTTATCGCACAGCCCGGTCGTCCGAGGGAATGACTAAAAAGAGGAAAAGGACGTCCGAGGGTAAGCAAGCCTTCGGGCTGTCCGAAGCTACCGGGCGGACGGCGCGGGCCAGGCCGCTGTCACGAGCCAAACTCTACCTGACAGCTCGGAGCTTGCCTGATTTTTTTTTTCTTTTTCTCGGCCGGGGAAAATTTTTTAGGGGCAGTGGAGATTGATTAGGTGCCGCGATTGCCTTTGCATTTTGTGGCTGTGAGTCTGTGACAAGGCTGTGGTGTGTAATACGTAAATTGGGAACGACAGGGCATTGTGTTATCTTTTGCCGTGTTGGCTCCTTTACCGCCCTCCTTAGTATAGAGAAGCGAAGCAGCTTGCATCATTGGAATGGACCTGCATGCATGTGAGTTGAATAATAATTCCTTTGCACCTCGGCGCTGCGGGAGAGCGAGGGGACTCGACCAGACAGCCTCGCCCGCAGGCCGGACATCGTGACCGTTTCCGGCATGCCGAGGCCGCCAGGCCAGCGGCGAGAGGCGGCTGTGGGCTGCATATGCAAGGCATCCCAGATGGAAACTGTCTGCGCCTGATAGCGCGATTATAGATAATCGTTCCTGGTAATGGTTCATTCGGGCCGGACTTAAGTACCTTTTGGGGGGGGAAAGGTGTGGCGGGATGTGGTCAAGGTGAGGCCGGAGAATAGGGAAAAGGGCGCATGTGTACGGATACGGAGTATATGATGATTAGGGATGAAATACTGGAGTCACATGTAAACAGTGTTCGATTGCAGGCTTTTCTGCAGCGGCATACATCTCCATCATGTCTATTGCAGTGTAGTCGTACTGCCTTCAGTGCTGTGAGCCTTTTCCAGTAGCAGACGCTAGTTAGGTACCCAGGTACCTACCTAGGTAGGTAAGGTTGGATCAAACCGTCTTTATAACCAACCCTTCAGGTACCTACCTACCTACCTTGCTAGGTACCTAGGTAGGTACGGTAGCAGGCAGCTATCCGTAAACGGCGGCGCGAAAGTCGAAAACGAAAAACCCATCCACATGTCTAGGGTCTTGCCATGATCGGCCTGGTTTGTCCATTTTTTTTCTTGCTTTTTAATTTTTTCCAATGGCTGATGGCTGGCAGCAGCAGCAGAGGTATCCACCTCGATGACCTAGAGCTGCAGCTGGGCGCCGCCCAACCAGTCTCCTCACCAATCTTGGCCCTGCTCTCTCGAGTACTCGACATTTAAAAACAATACAACCACTGCCTCCATCCGTCTTTCCCCGCTCCCACCTATCCGATTCGATTCGAAACGACATTTTCCGTATCTCGTTAAATATAATCATTCGCGACCCGGGCCCTGCGCGTCCAAAAGATAACGGCACAGACGCGCAGACCTTTCATGCCAATCTACCTACCTTGAGCCCTCCTCACTCGCTTCCCCCGCGCCGACGTCCGACTGCAGAGATGGCCTCGCAGGCCACGGCAGACAAGCCCGCGGGCCCTGCCTCCGCCGTCGCGGGCCCCAAACACAAGAAGAATCAGAAAAAGGAGCTCTATCCAATGGTCAACTGGAAGTATGACCTCTTCCTCCACATCATGGGCAACGTCGCCGACCTCTTCTTCCGCGAGGTGGTCTCGCGCGGATCATGGAAGGTGCCGCAGTCAGGCCCCGTCCTGTTCGTCGCCGGACCTCACGCCAATCAGGTACAGAACTCCTCCATACACTCCTAGCCCCGACAGCTTGCTGCCACGACGGCGATGCTAACCCCTCTCCTGCTCAGTTTGTCGACGGCCTCATCCTCCAGCGCACCCTCCGCAAAGAGGCCGGCCGCCGCGTCTCCCTTTTGATTGCACAAAAGTCGGTCCACGGCTTCATCGGCTGGGCCTCGCGGCAGGTATCCTCGGTGCCCGTTGGACGCGCCCAAGACGCCGCCACACCCGGCTCAGGCACCATCTACATGCCGGACCCCCTCGGCGACCCGACGCTGATCCGCGGCGTGGGCACCAAATTCGGTGCCGGCGAGGGCGAAGTCCAGGGCATGCTGTTCCTACCTTCGGCCAAGGGCGTCAACGGTGAGAGCATGAACATTGAGCGCATTCTCGGCCCCGACGAGGTTCGCCTCAAGCGGCCCTTCAAAGGCCGCCTCGCCATGCAGCAGCTCACCGGCCGCGACGACATCGACAACGACGGCCGCTTCACCAACAAGGGCCTCCACGGCGTCACGCCCGGTTTTAAAGGCACAAAGTACAAGCTCGCCCCGCATACGGACCAGACGAGCGTCTACGAGGCTGTTTTTGACCGCCTCCGCAACGGTGGCTGCGTCGGCATCTTCCCCGAGGGCGGCTCCCACGACCGCACTGAGCTGTTGCCGCTCAAGGCCGGCGTCGCCATCATGGCCCTCGGCGCGCTCGCCGAGTCGCCGGCCTGCGGCCTCAAGATTGTGCCCGTCGGCATGAACTATTTCCACGCCCACAAGTTTCGCTCCCGCGCCGTCGTCGAGTTTGGCAGCCCCTTTGAGATCCCTCCGCGCCTCGTCGACATGTACCGCAACAACCAGCGCCGCGAGGCCATTGGCCAGCTGCTCGACACGGTGCATCAGGCCCTCGGGGCCGTCACCGTGTCGGCGCCCAACTACGACACCCTCATGATGATACAGGCCGCGCGCCGCCTCTACAACCCGACTGGCAAGAAGCTGCCGCTGCCGCTCGTCGTCGAGCTCAACCGCCGGCTGTCGCAGGGCTACGAGCGCTACAAGGATAACAAGCGCATCTTGGCGTTGTCCCGGAGCGTCAAGGAGTATAACGCCCGTCTGCGCTACCTCAACCTCAAGGACCACCAGGTCCAGTACGCCAAGCTTAACTTTTTTGTCGTGCTTGCCCTGCTCCTCTACCGCTCCGCTCAGCTCATCCTCCTCTTTTTCTGCTCCCTGCCGGGTCTCATCCTCTTTTCGCCCATCTTTGTCGCCACCAAAATCATTAGCCGCCAAAAGGCCAAGACGGCGCTCGCCGGCTCGACGGTCAAGATTCGCGGGCGCGACGTCATGGCAACGTGGAAAATTCTCGTCGCGCTCGGCCTAGCGCCCACCGTCTACCACATCTACTCCATCATGATTGTCGCGCGCGTGTGGTACGACCGCTTCTGGGGGCTAGTGCCGGCGGCGCTGCCTCTCTGGCTCGTGTACCTGATGGTGTGGCCCACTATCATCGGCATCACGTTTGCGGCGCTGCGCTTCGGCGAGGTGGGAATGGACATCTTCAAGTCGCTTCGGCCGCTGGTGCTGTGCGTGTTTCCGTCTTCGGGGTACAACATTCACCGCATGCGGGAGCAGCGGGCCAAGCTGAGCGCGCAAGTGACGGACGTGATCAACGAGCTGGGGCCGGAAATGTTTGCCGACTTTGAAAAGACGCGGCTGGTGCCCGAGGCCAAGCACGAGGCGCCGACGCCGGCGGGCGAGGGCCGTCGGCGCGACAGCGAGGCGAGCATTGACATCTTTGTGGACCCGCCGGTGGACGGGGTGTCGTCACGGACGCTGCCGCGCAACGACTCGTTCAGCAACATTGGACACGTGGGCATCTTCTCGACGCGGCCGCCGTCGCGGTCGCGTAGCCGGTCCCGGTCGAGCAGCGCCGGGGGCGGGCTGGGCCAGAGCGCGTTCCCCATAAGCGGCTTCACGACGCTCGATTCGGCCGAGGGCTTCAACGAGGCGAGCCGCAAGATTCGGCAAGCCATGAAGGACCGGCGCAGAAGATCGGATAAGATGAAGATGGAGACGGGTGGAGACGATCAGGCCGATGATAGCGATGACGAGGGCTACGATGAGGCGAGGAAGAAGGATATGTGAGAGCGTGTTGGAGAGTGGCTTTTTTTCTCGATTTTTATACTTGTCTACTTTTTTGTTGTTTGGAACTCGGTCAAGCGTCTGACTTTTGTCGTTTTTTTCTTGTTTCATTTCGCTATACATTTTTGACAGCGTATATTGTTTTGCTATAGCATATTGACAGCCTATAAAGCGGCCCGTTGTGGTCCATGGAACCTGTGCCACTTCTCGTTAAAATTTGAACGGTGACGACACATGGCAGCACCATGTCGTCAACCTTGGTGGATGAGAAAACTGCACAGGGTGTGGTGTGGTGTGGTGGGGCGGCGAGAGGCGAGAGGCAAAAGGCATGCCGCCTGGCCCTATCAAAAATGTCGTAGTATCACTGACGCAAGACCGCAAGGGAGGGGTTCGTAAGCTCGAGAGAGTGGTTGGTTGAACAGGATGGGCGGATGGCCGCGCTGCGCCAGCCAGTGCGGAGCAAAACGCGGAGGGCCGAGTTGGCGGGTTGCAGCCCAACGTTGGCGGCGGGCAATTAGGGGTGGAGGGTGAGGGCGGAGGTACTGGTTCAACTTGGTCAAGGGCAGAAGTTCGGCTTCAAGGCTCGGAGATTGGCCATCTGCTACGGGTCGTCGCGCGCGTCAACGAAACATACCAACGACGGGCTTAGGCATTACGTGTTTAGTTGGCTGTTGCGTAGCGTCCATTGGGGCCGAGACTTGTCAAAAGGCTCGGGGTCCGACCTGCAGTTGCCTTTTACACTTGAATACTTTTTTGTCGAGGCCAAACCGACGTCGGAGTATATAAACATCTCTACTGCATCCTTCTCTTCCTCTTTCTTCACCACTTTTTTTGTCTCTCCTCCCTGGATCTTTTTCAGTAACCATTTTACTCACATCGACCTCTTGGCTCTAATCACCTCCTACCTCCATATCCCCGCTGACCTCATCCGTCCACCCCTCCCCTAGCGGCTTTCCCGGGTTCATTAGCCGACTTCGCTCATCCCACCCGAACCCGTTGGGCCGACGCTGATAGGCTGGAATTATTTGATCTGATAATTTCTACGCCCACCACGGTCCCATCACCAATTACCACCACCATTCAGGGCCGAGCGTTTTATCTTCTGTAATCGGCTCCCCTTCTCATGCTGCAGCCCACTTTAGGCCTTCTCCGCATGACCACCGAAGCGATTAACAATCCAAGCAAAATAAGAGGAATCAAAGAGTAATCTGGGGGGCCGGGCAACTTTGTGTTGGTACGGAAATTCGGAAGACCAGACACCGGTTTATTTCCTATATCTACCCAGCCCACGCACCCACATTTTTTTTCTCTTCTTTTTTTTTTCTCTTTTCACGATGGCACCGGCAGCCACGCGTCGCAAGCCCATCAAGCAGAAAATGGCCGTCTCGTTCAAGTCGCTCATGTCGTCGGTCCTCGGCCGGGGTTCCGACGGCGGGCCCACGCCCATCGACGAGCTCTTCCCCAAGACGGACCCCACGGTCGACGGCGACGAGTGTCTGCATGATTGCGAGGGGTGCAGCGTAAAGTACCCGCGCGGCTTCAAGATCGAGACCGAGGACTACCTCTACGGGCAGGTCAAGGAGTGGGCGACGCACATAATTGTCGCCACGGGCAAGTCGGACTGGGTGCGCGACAGCGCCGATGAAAAGGGCAGCGTCATGGAGGCGATTGAGAATTCGGCGCCCAAGCCCGCCAACGGGGTAATTTTTTTTTCCTGCTCGTCTCTTTGACACGGCGCATCTCTTCTCTTTGATCAGTATGCGCCAAGCTAAACGCCTCCCTGCTAACCACATTTCCATCTCTAGAAAATGAAGCTTTCGGCGTCCAACATGCCCACCCCCAACGACACCACCGACTACTCGGAGCCCACCACCGTCCTGCTTCTCCCCGCCTTTACCCTCGTCCGCAACGTCCAGCCCGCCAACGTCTCGCAGCTCGTCACCGACATCATCGACAAGGCGCCCACCAACCGGTCCCCCATGGCGCCCTTTTCCCTGCCCGCCTCGGTCCCCGGCGGCGGCGCCGTGCCCGACCTCATCACGAGCAGCTGCCCGCACAGCGCCGTCATCCTGCTGTGCAGCCAAAAGACGCGCGACGCCCGCTGCGGCCAGAGCGCGCCGCTGCTGCGCAAGGAATTTGAGCGCCACCTGCGCCCGCTCGGGCTCGCTCGCGACCTGCACGACGAGCGGCCCGGCGGCGTGGGTATCTACTTTATCGACCACGTCGGCGGCCACAAGTACTCGGCCAATGTCATGATTTACCGCCGCGCCAACGCCTTTGATCACGACCAAAAGGCGGCGACGACAAACGGGGCAGGCGAGAATGGGGTAGGCGAGAACGGGGCCGCGCCCGTGACGCCGGACATGGGCGCCGCGCAGTGCATGTGGCTCGCGAGGGTCCGGCCGGAAGACTGCGAGAATATCGTGCGGTACACGATCCTCAAGGGCAAGCTGGTCAAGCCGGAAAGTCAGCTCAGAGCGGGCTTTGACCGATGCAAGGGGCTGATGAGCTGGTGACACAATGGAAGAGGACACTGTTTGGCATTTGTTCTGGGCGTTTTGGGAAATTGTTTCGGATAGATACCGAATGGTTTGGACGGTATAGTACATTGATATGACTCTTTTCTTTTTTCATTCGAGGCAGCATCAGGAAAAGAAAGCATTTCGACGAGTATTATTATTGCTTATACAAGGGTCAAGTAGGGATGGGAGCCGCGTATACGGGCCAGTGCTTTATCGCATAGTAGAAGAGAATGGCATATCATGACGTACGTAAATGACGAGCAGGACGTGGTCTCAAGACAATATAATATGGTTGAGCTAGCCTGCATATCTTCAACGTGTACGTACAATACATGACATTGCTTATCCCCCATCTCATCTTGGCTTCCACCACGCCACAGTGACAGATTTGGCCACAGTAACACTATACTCGAAAGAAAGACTGCGATGAGATTTAATTAAACGTTTGTTTGGAGAGGGTATATATGATTCATTTCATTACACATGAGCCATTTTCAAGGACTCTCTTTCGTCCATCTATATACCAAATGCTTTCCGGGCTCGTCAAGCTGAATGCTGATATTCGCAGTAAATGACAAAGAACGCCAGTGCTCCCAAGGTCAAGTAAAAAAGAGAACCATAAAGATATTCATCCCCAAAACAATGATGAAAAAACAAAGATCATAAAGATATTTGTCCCAGAAAAATGACGACTCCATCCCATGTATAAACGCCATAACACGCCGCTGATAAAAAGTGTTGCCAATAAATGCAAATTCATGTTTGTAAACATGTCCTTTTCGTTTCCATGTCGACTTTCTTCCCCGTCTTCTTTCGCTGTAGCTTTCTTGTTTGCTGTACCCAACACGCGCGCAAGAGCAGATTTCACACTCGCCAAATTTCGCAACGGGCAAAAATAAACAAAAACAAGATGGTTCCAGAAACCCCCCACCCCCATCTGCCGCACAGCTTCATCGTGAAAGCGTTGCGCGGCGGGGCGGGACTAGTCGACAATCTCTTGGCTGGAGCTGGAGCTGGAGCTGGAGCCCGACTGCACGCTCCAGCCTTGACGGACCATGTGGATCAGCTTCCAGATGCCAAACGAGACGGCGGCGAGTACGGCAAAGAGGATGATGATGATGATGGCGATGACGTGGTTGCGCTGCACCATGTTGGCTGTGTGATGAGGGGGAGGGCAAATGAGCCACTCCGGTGTTGCGGTTGGTGTTGGTTTTCCGTGTGCGTGCTGCCGGCCTTTTCAGCGCTGACGTTGATGATGATGTTTGTATTGATGCCCAATACAATGGTGGTGGTGGTGGTGGTGGTGGTGAGGCTCTGCTGTAAGCAGGCAGCGGTGGAGAAACGGTTATAGTTGGTTGATCCAAAAAAAAGTGTAGAGAAAAGCAATTGGAATGTTCGAGTCCGTTGATCAAAGGTATGAGATGGAATGTTAGAAAGGAAAATGTTTCCCACAGCATGTGCGCGCAGAGAAGAGTTGATATACGGCCGTTTCCCGCCACCTCTTTTGCGCCCTCGAATCCGTGTCCAACAACAAAAAAAAATTAAAAATAAGAGGCTGGTGGTTACACGTTCCCCCTGGGCTGTGTGACAACGGGTTTCCAGCGTGCCTGACAGTCCCTGTATTTCCCCTAGGATCGCCCCAACCTCCCCCCAAAGAGAAAATGACCGCTGAAAAAAAAAAAATAAAGATCCCAGCCCCCCGCCCAAGTGGGGCGCCACCCCCGAAATGGGGCGGGTTTTCAGGCACCCGAGGTCTGGGCAGACAGGAACAAGGACATTGTCTCTCGGCAACCATTCTTCTTTGTTTTCTATCCGCCAAATAATACGATTCAAAAGACTGCATTGTATGTGTTCGAGTTTTTTTCTTCTTCTTTTAAATAAACACTACCATCGACGCCGGTCATGAATACATCAGCTATAAGAGGGCAGACTACATAGAGATTTGCATCCATCGATCCAAGACCGTGATTATACTCCCCCACCATCAAAGCGGTGAAATAACTAATACCAACGATCAAGAAGAGAAAATTCGCTGGAAGAGTGCCAGAAGTTTGAATCACGAGTAAACAGGAAGAAATAAAAAAGAAAAAAAAAATGTTCAAGGCAACATCATACGTAATCAAACCAGCACCTTCTCGTCCGCGTCCTGCTCCTGCTCCTCTACTTCCCATCCAACGCACTGCGCATATGTCGTCGTGCTCATCAAGACTCCTCGGGCTTGACAATCTTGACGTGGCGCTCATAGAACTGGAGCATCTGCGAGTCATCGTTAGCAATCACACTTGTCCTCTCCCTTGTCCGTCGCCCGCGAGCAACCCACCTTTTGCGGGCACTTGGCATAAATGACGCTCGTCGTGTGTCGCGTCTTCTTGCCATTTTTCCACACCAGGTACACCATCAGCTGCCCCGTGCCCTCGTCCTGGCACGCGTCAATCGTGGCAATGTCGTCTTCCCACGAGCCGGTCGGCGGGCTCCACGGCTTCGACGACGCCGGCGGCGATGTCGCCCCCGGGTGGCCCGCCCCGTTGCTCTTGCGCGATCGCTTCACCGGCGTCGGATCCGCCGAACCGTTGCCGCCCGCCCCCAACGACTTGCGTCCGCGCTTCTTGCCTGACGCCGCCGTTGTCGTCTGCTGGAAGATGCTGTCACGACCGCCGATCCGGTTAAAATATTCCTCGAGAACCTCGTTGGCCGATTCCCTGCCTTCGCGGTTAGTAAATAGACACTCGACATCGTTTTCGCGTCATGGCTGGCTCCGTACTCGAGATTCTCTTCCGGCTCCCACGTCATGTCCGCCTTCTTGTCGTAGCCTTCCCACTTGACGTGAAACTTCAATGAGCCCTGCGTTGCCTGGTTAGTACAATACGCTGCGCGCCCGGATCCCACACTCAGAGTTGTCGCTACGTACATCTTCATCAATCA
This sequence comes from Beauveria caledonica, assembly GCA_030777785.1. Taxonomy (NCBI): domain Eukaryota; kingdom Fungi; phylum Ascomycota; class Sordariomycetes; order Hypocreales; family Cordycipitaceae; genus Beauveria; species Beauveria caledonica. The sequence continues at coordinate 44,962 of JAPFSE010000026.1, read as the reverse complement.
TGTGCTTCTTGATGGCTTCGACGATAAACCTGCAAACAGCGCGCGTCAGTTTTGCCCTGCAAACGCGTCCCCGTCGGCCGTGGAACCTACACATCCTCCTCGCCCTCCTCGTCCTCGTCCTCATCTCCGTCTTCGTCATCGCCGTTCTCGGCAGGGCCGGCCTTTTCTTCCGGTTCAGCCACATCCTCCTCGTCATCGACATCGACATTAATTGCTGCTGGCTTGGCCGCAGCTGCCGACCGACGTGCCGGATGGGAGTCGCCGTCGTCATCGTCGCGCCAACTCGCCACGGGCAGATGCGCATCGACATCCGAGCTTTCGTCATCACTAATCGCTACACGGCATCCCACCAAATACTCTGTCAGCAAATATACTTCAACGAGTCACCAGAGTCGTGCGCAAAAAAAGCGCGCGCGATTGACGCACGATTGGCGCAATCAAACGCGGTTGACTCTTTCCCCAGCTGCCTCTCACGGCAGGGAAACACGGAAAAAGAAAAGACGTACCCGGGGGCATCGTGGGCGATGTATTATCCTTCGAAAAAAAATTTCCAAAAAGTCTCGAGAAGCTCATAGAAAGGCCTGGCTAGTTAGAACAGGGTCGCGGGGCAGATTGGTGCTCCGGGTCGTAACGGGAGGAGGAGGCAGCTTCGTCGCATCGCGCCAGCGGGATGGCTGGGCAAGCACCGTGAGGTGTTGGCGATGCGACCGGGTCACGTGCGCGTCGCCGCGCGTTTTGGCGCCAATGTCCCCCACCAGCTCGCCCTTGACTCTTCAAACCGTGAAAACATGGTGATTTCTCTATACAAGATGAAAACGACTTGGTTTTCTCAAGGTTGAGGAATCTCAATTCTGTGTATTAGAACTTTCATTCATGACCGAATGTGCTGTCGATGCTCTCTGTCGTCTGGCCGTGAGCATTGACGCGCATTGGGGCGCTTTGAAATACAGAACCGCCGCCAGTGACGAGCCACTCTGGGAACCTCTCACCGGCCCTCATCTTGCATTTCCAACCCGCATTCTGCTACGGTCCGGTCGGTACGACTCGGAATCAATACGGCTATCCCTTTGCGGTCTGCGGCGGGCCATCCCGGTATCAGCTCCTGCAGCTCGTCATCACCTCACGAGCCTCCTCCCTGCTCTCTTTTGCCTACCACGAACACCTTTTCATACCACAAGCATCTTTCCCTACCATGAACATCCTGATGAAGCAGAGAATGCCAATGTTTGCTCTGGAAACGAATCAAGACGTGGCATCTCGAATGTGTCCAGGCATCCATCCATTTGTGGCCAACCCGCCACAAACGGGGTCCGCTTTGACATTCAAGCAACGACTGTCCTGCACGTCGACGGCCTTGGATCAATCATATTTCATGACTACGGTGATGCTGTTTCAACTTGTGCTCGGAACGTAAAAAGGCAAACGCTTCGCAGCATGCACGTCCGGCTCCAACTTATTGACCGAGCACGTTGTGAGCACCATGTACACTGCCACGTGGATCACAGTTACAACAGACCTTGGCAAAAGGCTGGAAGGGTGCTCTACCCGAGATGGGCGACGAGTCCTGATAATCAAACCTTGATTGCTTTTGGCCGGCATGAACTCCCTTGTACCTGTTGCCCTCTTTTCGCCGCATTACCTGTAAAGGCTGTAATAAGTAGTTATGCCGCAGCTTGTTTCTGTTAATACTGGGACTCGGCCTACCCCTGGCCCCTGCGTCAAGCCACCAACGGGGAACCCAATTGTCAGCCTGGTGCCGGACGTCCTTCCTCCTCCATGCCACCCCGTAATAACCCTCTCGGTACCCGTTCGAAACATTTTTATCTCCTACTTGGTTTTCATGGCTGTTTATTGATTGAGGTGGCGAATCTGCAATCAATCTTTTTAGGCATCACGGCCTCCATTTTTCATGGCGAATAGCTCTGGAGCTGCCTTGCCATGCTGTAAAGTCTGGCCCCCTGCAGCACCCGGATATCTACCAGTATTCCCAATAATATGTAAGCCCGTCGTCAGACGAGGCTTGCAGCAACCAGGGCCAGGATACTCGATCTTTTGGACGTCGTTCCCGTTTGCCGGGTTTGCCGCCCACCGACTGGTCCTTTTGTCTGTCCGGCGCTGATCTCTAGCCATTGTTCCTGACGGCAAATGTTGCATTTGCTCGTGGGCATACCAACATGAAAGCACATGTCCCTGACCTACATGCGGGAGCGCCATAAGCCACGATATGACTAGTCGTTCCAGACTCAACGTTGCTTGCTGTTGCAACCTCAGCAGCGTCCAGGCATTGGCTGACTGTAATCGCCCTTGCTACGCTTCCGTCCATGGCTTGCAGTTTGGTAGCGCGTTTATAAACTACAGTTCTCTTGCATGATGAATCGATCACCTGACTGCTTCACAATCAAGTCGCCGCTGCCTCAGAGGCTCGAGGTGCAGTAAAACACACGAGTTGACCGTCGCCATACAGACGTGCTCATTAGGAAGATTCCGATCCCAAAGAAAGTTTCTTAGTGTACTCCGTAACAATCGCGACTTTAATTAGCAAGGTTGTTTCTGAATGCAGTCTGGTCTGCTCGTATGAGTTGCAGTAGCATGCAACTCGGGGCGCGCCGGCAGGGGTCGTCTCTATGCTTGGCAGAAAGGCTCGACGTTGACAGTTAACATATACGTCTTCAGGCGTCTCTTGAAGCAGATCGTCATCACGGCAACGAACAACGGTGCAGACGTAATCAGGTCATCACTATAAATCTCTCATCCGTAATGAAGAGCCTGTGCTACAGTGGCATGGCAGTTGGCGTCTGCACCAGTAAGGGGTAGCTGCGCCTCACCTTGTAGTCTTGGACTAACACCCGCATTGCCAACTCCAGTTAGGAGCTATCACTGTGACCGCAGATGCGTGGTCGGTGCCATCCATGCGCGTTGTTAGCCCACACTGTACGCCGCTAGTGCCAGGGGCCGACGCAGGTGAAAGCTTCCTCGGCCCAATGCAGTGAGCTGGCACGCTGGGTCCCGTGAGAGCTTCCGCGTTCTGGTGCAACGGAGAGCTATGCGAGAGTGTTGGTGAGAGTTAAAGTTTGTCTGATTAGCTGTGGACCATCCATGTCGTGCGAATGGTACTAGTTCTTGCCCAACTTCGCCAAGAATGTCGTCCGGGAATATACTTGTAGAAACATGTTTGCACTTCTGGCGCCTGTTCTCCGCAGATCTGTCATGCATTTTTGCGGCATTTCAAGGCAGCTAGGGCCGACTTCAAACACTGATCAGAAGAGTTGCATGGCTGTGGACCGAGCTAAATCGAAAGAGCACTATTCTAGCCAAGGTTGTGTTGTTCTTGGTTGATACCTGTATTGAGCGTGCAGGACGCTGGCTCGGATTAGCTTCAATGTGGCTTTTGTGTAGCCTGCTCATTCTCTTCAGACTGCCGTCTGAGGCAATCACACGTCAACAGTACTGATAAGGTTGTGTGGCCGAGTATCGTCATAGCGCGTTGTACACAGCTTGGCTGTATAGACAAGTCAAACTGATGTTAAAGGGACAGGCGTATATTTGAGCTTCGAAGCTGCCCGGAGCAGGGCTGTGAGGTGCGAGTCTGCCAACTGGCAGTGTAGTCTGACTTTGAAAGCACGGTCGTTGGCCACGACCTTGGCGAGTCGGCGATAGAACAACTTGACATTGTATGTAGTGCTATCTTCCTGCAAAGCGCCCCCATACAATGGTCCTTCCTAGATACAATCCGCATAGGAGGAGCACCGGCCCCTTGTCAGATGATGGAGGCTCGACTCTTCTTTGAGGGCTCAGGCGTAACCATGCGGCCCATATGCAGGCGGGCCTGCAAGTGCAGGAGCAGCAAATTACCAGCATGCACAGGCAGGTGCATATGCTAACTCAGTCCAGGGATGTGGTTGGGGAGCCTCGCCTTCAGATAGAGGCAGGACGAGACAGTCTGAAGACTCCGTAGCCGTGCATGTTGCCTACGCGAGAGCTGTGACGGCGGCAAGGTCGAGCACGCATAGTGGTAGACTTGGCGAAATTGGTCGAGGCAAAGCAGCCTTGCTGGAGGCGGGTCTGAAGTTGGAAACGAACAACCAGAGGCTAGGTATCCGCGGCTGGCGGGTGTCTGGCTGGTGACAGGGCTCTAGGTAGCGGGCCGTTCAACGGGCGGCTTGTTGTGCTTTGCTGGATGAAAGGTTAAGTAAGGGTGGCCTATTTTTGTCACCGGCGGAGTGACAAAGACGTGCATGAGGGCTTGCCAAAGAAAGTATGGTACTTGCCAGGCAAGCAAAGTTGCTCATATGTGATCCATCTGCGATCCACTCGGTGTGAGTGGTGTCTCTGGAGGGGAGGCATGGCAAGGTCGCCGGAGGGGAACGAGAGCCTGGTGAGCGGAGGGCCGACGAGGTCGGGGCCAGGCAATGGAGATCAGCCACGCTGGCGGGCGTGCTGCATGTGGCTCGCTTCTTTTTAAATTGCAATATAAGCAAGCTGCAGCCGGGCATGTGGCTTATCGATGTCGCAAGAAGGCAGCCCTAGTGCCTGGCCGGACGAGGAATCGTGGTCCAGCAAGTCGGGATCGTTTGAGACGGAGGCGGGAAGGGAGGGGCATGGTCGACTTTGAGAGTCAGTCTCAGACTGTCCAACCCATGCCACGTATTTGCAATTAAGCGAGCTGAAAAATTGGACGTGATCCGGAAGCGCTTTCTCGGGACGACGCATGTCTCTGCTGTGAAGCAGAACATGTCATGGAGTGCAAGGCCACGAGCAGCGAGACTGCGCGAGGGAAAAGTGCTTTGGCGTGCGAGACAGACAACGCTCGATATTGGCTGGCCGCTGTTGGGTCGGGCCGGCAGGCAGGCGACATGGCAGGCAACATGGCAGGCCACGGGTATCAACAGCTGGCCATGCAGCATACCTATACCTAGGTAGTCATACCGTCATACGTGTATAAGCGGCATAATAAACAGAGAGCTTCGAGGCAGATCAAAAACAGCGGCCCGTTTTGGTGGCCATATGTCATGTATACCTTTACCGACTCGCACTTTGCATCTACCGCTGGCCAAACAAGGCGGCCAGGGCCAGGAAAGCGACCACGCATCATGACAGCAAAAGGCCCACCACAAGGTATTCTTCGCACTCGCACCCACCAACAGACGATGGCCTTCCGACTTTGCCCCCGTCTCTGCTCTCGAGGCTCTGAGCTTCCGCTCTGGTGGCAGTGCAGTGTAATAGGTATAACTAGCGCACACAGCGAGTGCCCTTTTGTGCCAGTGCTTTTTAGCTGCATTTGCGCTGAAGAGGGGACCATACGGCGCGGCCCATTTTGCGCCCCGAGAGGTTCCACCCCTGACCCGGAGTCTTTATTTGAGGAGAAAAAAAAATGATTAAAGAGGACTTACTCGAACCTCCTCACCTTCCACTCTTTCGCTCTCTTTCTTTTTCTTTCTTGCCGAAGGGCAACGGCTGCTGGAGGATCTTGTCACGGCTTGGAACTCTGCTTGATGCTCGCTCACCTTCGCTAGTCTCTGCCCTCTGCCCGCCTTGTATATACTAACCATTGGAGGATCTCGACCTCCTGACGTTCGTTACCTACCTACCGTTCTGCCTCTTGCCTTTTGCCTTTCGGCAGCTTCCTCGCCTACGCCGCCTTTTTATCTGCCTTTTGTCTCTCTTCAATCGTACCCAGATCCAGTCCACCGATCTCTGCCTCCAATCTATCCCGCTCTCCTTATGATCCTAGCAGCCACTGCTCCAGCCGAGGAGCTGTCCGAGTACGCCGTCTTTAGAGGCATTGACTCGTAGTTCCGGATATATTCCCTCTGCCTGACACCGCAAGCGAGTCTTGCAGACCCTGTTTGCTCCTTCCACTAGTCGACCGCCCGCCAACATGACTTCGCCTTCTGCCCAGACCCCTGAGGCTGGCACGCCCAAGCTTGGCGCCCCCAAGGACAAGAACTGCCCATTCTGCGGCCAGGCCTTCACCTCTTCTTCCCTCGGCCGACACCTCGATCTCTATATCAAAGAAAAGAATCCGAAAGCGCCCGACGGTATCCACGATGTCGACGAGATCATGAAATTGCGTGGAGGAATCACAAGACGGCAACCGCGGGGCTCCATTGGCAGACGAGAATTTAGCAGTACCCCTACGGGCACGCCCAGGCCCTCCAAGAGGAAGATACGGACAGCTTCGGACCCTGATGCCCCCAGAGCGACTCAAATACCCAAGGATGGGCAATATGCCGTGGATTCGACCTTGAGTAAATTTCCCTACGCCGCCAGGTGGGAAGCAACAGGCGTCATGAATGACATTCCGCCCAAGGGTTCTGCCGACAGCGAGGCCAGTACGGAAACTGCCAAACGCCCATCGGCCGGACGAACGGCCAGCAAGCAATTGGTGCAAAAGGCTCAGTTTGATATCAAGCAGAAGCTAGCAGATGCCATGGACACTGCTCGAGCCGCTGAATTAGCTTTGCGCGAAATTATAGGCTCGTGGAGATCTGCAAAGTAGGCGCCCCTGCCGCGACCAATCCATGCCCTGTTACTGACCAGGTATCAAATGACAGACAGGAAATTGACAACAGCTCTAATCCATTCGAGTTTGACCCTTTATCTCTCGACTTTCCGGCTCTCGCCTTGCAATGTCTGAAACCGCCACCCACACTATTTTCGTCAACCCAGCATGCCACCTCAACGTCGTGGTCTGTTCAGTCGCCGGGCCAGCACGAGTTCGACGCCCTTGAAGCCTACTTTGAAGATACTTTCAAAGCCTGGAAAATCACCTGTGCTTCCGCAACTACGGCCGTTACGGAAGAATTGGTCACGCTTCCCACTGGAAAGTCTGCCTGGAACGTTCGGGATGCTGTCCAAAAAGCAGAGCGTGCTGCTGAAACCCTCGAAAAGCAAGTCACTGAACATTTGCAGTCTGCCTTTGCAGCTTGGGAATCAGTGCCGGAGCAACGCCGAAACGAGCTCTGGGTGCTAGAACTGGCACGTGGTGTCGGCAAAAAGCAAAAGGACGTTGAGAACTGCAAAAAAGAGCAGCACCGCCTCAAGCAAGAGAATACCAATCTGAGGATGCAGATCGACCAGCTGAATCGACTGCAGCAACCCCGCGAGTTCAAGCTTCTTTCGCCCACCACCTTCCCTTTGGATCAAGATCTAATTGCAAAGGCATATGGGGCAGGAGTTCAAGGTGCCAACAGCATTGGCTTCGATGTCGAAGACCGGCAATTTGATCTTGCTACCGTCGTTTCGAGATCTATCGGTCGTTGGAAAAGCGTCATTACTTCGACTCGAGCGTTGTCTTCGGGCATGAGTGCACAAAAACCCCTAGAGACACCCGAAAGTCCTGCTGCATCGGGCAGCGCTGCGAGCCCGGCCCAGTCCCAACAAGTAGCATCTCAGAAGCCATCCGTGGCAGAGTCAACTCCCCAACCCGGACCTTCCCAAGAGAAACGATTATCTGTCGCCAGCACAAATGACCGAGAGAGTGAGCAAACAGCACAATCAGCTACCGATACGGCCCCGCCGTCCGTGTCCGAGACGAGTGACCACGACGCCGACGCTGATGAAGACGCAGATGCCGAGATGGAAGACGACGACAGTTTTGCCATGATGGCTGCTTCTTCTGTGAAGCAACCTTTCCCCGTGCAGCAGCAAACCCAACTCGAGGTGCCAAGAACAAGAGCCCAGGCCCAGCAGCATTCTGGGGATATGCGCTTCTTGATGCCCAACGCCAGCGCTAGCCCAGTCACACGCAGTGCCATGAGTCGCTCTATGCCTCAAATAGCCATGACTTTGCCAGCCAACGCATTGCAGGAGATTGGCATGGCTATGCAAGGCGTCCGAGGAGACATGTACAAAGAGTGACAGGTGGTGGTCATGAAGAATGGGAAAGAGACAACGCAATAGTGGAAGGAATGAAACCAAATAATTCGCAAGAAAGTACCATATAGTGAAGTGGTTCTGAGGCATAAACTGTCCCTGCGTTTTATTCCAGGTAATCTGGCGCTTTGTAAATTGGCCACGCGTGGCAAAATTCTTGTAATGACTACGACTATTTACGGTGCACAGCACCGACGATGTGTTAATACGAATCATTCATATTTTCTCTTGTTCAATCGAGATTTTCTCGAAGTAATACAATGTTGACATATTTTCTCTACCCGTATCCAAACACAATTATTTATACAAGAAAATACTGAGGTGAGAACAGACAATCAACTTCGTCATGCCACCACTTTTCGTGTTGGTTATATGGCTGATTGTAACAGAGAGCATGTGATATCTTTCGGGGCATGACTGAGCCAGGCTCGACTATTGAGGCTTCATATGTTTGAGCTTCTGTTCCAAGGCGCGGACGGTGGACTTTGGCACATGGAGGCGGTGAGCGAGCACGAGGGCGCCAGACAGCACAGCGAGACTGCCGGCCTGGTGGGCAGCACCCAGAGGAATGGGGACCATGTAGATGAGGGTAGTGATGCCCAGCGCAACCTGCATGCAGACGAGATGCACGAGACCGAGGGCGCCCTTTCTGGCATTTTGGGGTAGGGCAGCGCCGACGCGGCCGCGGCGGGAGTAGACGAACAGGGAGAGGATGGCGCAAAAAGTGCTCACGGCAAGGATGCGGTGGTCCATCTGCACGGTGCTGGGGTTCTCGAGCATGTTACGCCACCATAGGTCAGAGCGATCCTCGCGGCGCGAGTAAAACTTGTCCCAGAGCTCCGAGGCGGGCGGGGTCAGGCCAAGGCCCATCTTGGGAAACTCGTTGTATATGAGGCCGGCGTCGAGGCCAGCGACGAGGGCGCCGGACATGGCGGTGACGAAAATGAGAGCGGTGACACCGAACACAGTGCGGCGAAAGTTGGCGAGGGCGGGGTTGCGGATGGCCTTGATAGACGCGAGGGCGGCCCGCGGGTCGGCGGCCATGCGGCGGGCGCGCAGCACGGACAGGCCGGACAAAAGCATCCAGGAGTAGCAGATGAAGGCGGTACCGAGGTGCGCGGTGAGGCGGTACTGAGAGACACGCGGATGCGAGCCCTCAGCGAAGAGATCGTCCTTGAGGCCCGACTTGACCATCCACCAGCCGATGAAGCCCTGGAAGCCAATCAGGGATGAGATGCCGAGCAGGTTGGCAGCCATTTTGGCGGAGACGCGGCGGCGGGCCATGAAATAGAGTGTTGGCAGTACGAAGCTCATACCAATAACTCGGCCCCAGAGACGGTGGCTCCATTCCATAAAGTAAATCTTCTTGAACTCGTCGACGGTCATATGGGGGTTTAGCATCTTGAACTCGGGCGAGGCACGGTACAGTTCGAATTCGGCTTCCCAGTCCTGCTGGGACCTCGGAGGCATCGATCCGGTGACGGGCTTCCATTCTGTAATACTCAGGCTGGGTTGGGGTTAGTCAAACCTTGTAGACCTGTGAGATGTGAGCATGTGCGACATACCCGGACTCTGTCAATCTGGTCAACCCTCCCCAGACGACAATACCAAAGACGCTGACAGCGCTACCAATGAGCCAGTATCCGACAGCCTTAGACGTCGTCTTGGGGAAGACATATTTGGTCTGGGCAGATGCCTTGGCGGCAGCCTCGGCAGCCTCGGCAGCCTCGGCGACCAATGCATTCACGGGACCGGTGGCATTGGCGATGAAGAATCGTGACTGGGCGGCGTTGAGTATGCGGGACGAGGGCGCTGCTCGAGGGGCCTGTCTCAGGCATTGATTGCAGACAAAGAACCTTGACGGGGCCTGGAAGGCAATTCGCCTGAAGGCTGGAAGAAATGTTGACATTGTCGCTTCTGGCGATGCAGCACAGCGGATAGATGTCTGCAATGTCAATCCTGAATGGTGGCGTGATGACCCTCGTGCAGCGGCCGCTCAAGACGGTCCCTGAACAGTCGCGGAACTCGGACACTCTAGCCTGGCCGAACTCAAATACAGGGCGCTGATAGGCCTGACACATGTGGGTGCCACGAGGCGCACCCCACCAATACCAGTAAGGTAGCTCTCTCACCGCCAAAATGTTGTGCGGCAGAAAAATGGAATGTCAAGATGGGCTTGGCGCTTGAGCATGTGGATTTTGTCAATGACTACGATCACAATCCATACTCGGCACCTACACGCGTCGTCGCCATGCCTGGACGTCAATCACACGGAAGATCGCTCCTGGTAGCGGCTAAGACTAAAACCATCAAAAAATCAAAGTCCCGCTCGCAAAAGAGCGCGCTAAACGCCTTCAATACAGCGTCGGAGCAGTACCCCACCAGAATAAAAAAGACGCCGCGTGCGCGCGAGCTCGATGCCGAGATCGAGCGAAAGCATGGCCGCGATGATGAAGACGATGACGATGGCGACGACGATGACGAGCCTACAAGGAAAAAGGCGAAGCGACCAGCTCGTGCTCAGAATACCGACGCCGAATTCGGAAGCGACAGCGATGGAAATGAGTGGCAGCTTGGCGGCATGGCTGAAGATGACGAAGACTCTGAAATCGATAGTGACGACGCTTTCGGTGACAGTGATAATGAAAAGTTTGAGGAATACCAGTTCCGTGGCAGCAAGTCAAAGCCAAAGGTACGTAGAGGTAAAGATGGTGGCCACGTGCGGAAAACTGACTGCGTGTCTAGGATGAGGACTCTGATCGTGACGACTCAAACGACGACGAAGGACAGACCCTTGGAAACGAGGCTATTGATCTGGCGACTGCTCTTGACCAATTCGAAGAAGACTCTGACGAAGAGGAAGGCAGCCAGGACGACTCCGACGATGAAGATGAGGACGAGAATGGCTCCGACGATGACGATGACGATGACGACAGTGAAGATGAGGACGCAGAAGACGCCGACCCTGAGAAGTTGGACGCTCTTCAAGGCCTCATTTCCGGCTTCGGTGGAGAGGAAGACGGTGCCGCCGAAAAGCCCTCTTCCAAGCAAAAGATTAGCTTTGGCGATCTTGGTCTTGCAGGCCTCAATGATCCGTTGATGCGGAAGTCGGTCAAACTCATGAGTAAGGAATCAAAGGAAAAGCGGCCGGACGCTTCGAAAAAGCTCGACGTGCCGCTTTCCCGACGAGAGCAGGGTCGTCTAGACCGCAGCGCCGCCTACGAAACGACCAACAAGACGCTTGACCGCTGGACAGAGACTGTCAAGGCGAACCGTCGTGCTGAGCACTTGGTGTTTCCCCTTCCAGAAAACGCAGCGGACTTTGGTGTCAACCGCACAGAGCTCCAGCCGCTGTCGACCGCCAAACCCGCCAACGAGCTCGAATCCACCATCATGTCCATCATGGAGCAGAGCGGGCTCAGCTTGGCGAAGCCCGAGAAGCCCAAAAAGGTCGAGTACGACGAAGAGGGCCACGAGCTGTCGAAGCGGGAAATCGTCAACCGCCGTCGTCTGGAGCGCGAGCTCATGTCGCGCGAAACCAAGCGTGCCGCGCGTGTCAAGAAGATCAAGAGCAAGGCGTACCACCGCGTGCACCGCAGGGAGCGGGAGCGTGACGAGCTCGCGACCAAGGAGGCCATGGAGGAGGCCGGCGAGCTGGACTCGGACGCGGAGCGCGAGGCGCAGGATCGCCGCCGCGCCCTGGAGCGCGTCGGCCAGCGCCACAAGGACAGCAAGTGGGCCAAGCTCGGCAACAAGACGAAGCGCGCCGTCTGGGACGACGAGTTCCGCACGGGTCTGACGGAGATGGCGCGACGAGACGAGGAGTTGAGGCGTCGAAAGGAGGGAAAGCGAGGCGGTGGCGCGGATGACGACTCGGATGGGACGAGCAGCTCAGGTAGCGACAGCGACGACGATGACGAGAAGCTGCGCCGGCAGCTGTCGGAGCTGGAGCAAGACGACGGTGAGCCGCAGTCGAAGCTCATGGCGATGAAGTTTATGCAAAAGGCAGAGGCGGCGCGCAAACAGGAAAACGACCAGCTGATCAAGGATATCCGCAAAGAGCTCGACGGTCACGAAGCAGGCGACTCGGAGGAGGAGGGGAAGGAAGCAGACGGCGAGGTCGGCCGCAGGTCGTACGGCGATCCCAGCACCAAGATGAAGCCCGTCGCCATTGATCTGTCCAAGAAGACCAGCAAAAGGTCGCGCGTGCCACCGCAAGAGGGCAACGAGGACGAAGACGATGTCGTCATTACCACGTCCAGCGGCGCCCAATCCGCCAACTCGGCGTGGGCTGCCCCCGCCGAGACTACCACGTCCACGACGACGGGCGCCTGGTCGCGCGGCGAGCCGCGCCGCAAATCAAAGAGCGCGCGCGCCGAAGACCTCGACCTCAACGCACACATTGCCGTAGCCCAACAACCCAAGCCCAAGCCCAAGCCTTCCTCCTCCTCGACCGACGTTGTCGCCAAGCGCACCACCACCGCCGCCGACTCTGACGACACTGACGACTCCGACTCCGAGCAGCATCTTCCCATGGCCGTCCGCGACCAAGCCCTCGTCGCGCGCGCCTTTGCCGGCGAAGACGTCGTCGGCGCGTTTGCGCGTGAAAAGGCAGCCATTATCGCCGACGACGACGACAAGGTCGTCGACAACACGCTGCCCGGCTGGGGCGCGTGGGTCGGCGAGGGCGTCAGCCAACGGGAGCTGAAGCGCAACGCGGGCCGCTTCCTGACCAAGGTCGAGGGCGTCAAGGCAAAGAATCGCAAGGACGCCAAGCTGGCCAAGGTGATTGTAAGCGAGAAGCGCATCAAAAAGGTACACGAATATTTTTTTCCCCTGTTCTTCCGGGGTTTTTTTTTCCCACGAGCCACATTCGACGAATTTCTGCTAACAAGAGTTACCAAAAAAATACAGAACAATTTATATATGGCCTCGCAGCTGCCGCATCCTTTCGAGTCGAGGGAGCAGTACGAGCGCTCGCTGAGGCTGCCCGTCGGGCCCGAGTGGATGACCAAGGAAACGTTCCAGGCGAACACCAAGCCGAGGGTGCTGATGAAGCAGGGCATCATCACGCCCATGTCGAAGCCGACGCGGTGATTGTGGATATATTTTGCATGGGCGGTGCTTTTCCCTTTTGTTTCTTTCTGGGCATATCAATGCATCGTTCTGTGACTTTTACACGCCGTCCAGGTTCAATTGTAACATTTGTGTCTTGAGATGGCTCTAGATGAATATAGAGTGTCATATACGGTTGCTACACTGCATTACATTACCAATTGCCATATCGTTAGACAGAGGAATCTTGTGACATATGAATTTTCACGTGGTACCGATGCGCCATATAGTACACCTCATCACACAACATGATGAAAAAAAACAAAGACCATGGGAAACGCCGTCAAAGCGGGAATAACAAGCTCAATGTAGCAGAATACACTCCAACTCCAATCAGTCGTAGCTGATACCCCAATGATCCGCCACTCTTCCAGGTTCCCCATTTTCACTTCCCTCCCCGCTGAGGCTGAAATGTTACACAGTGGATGGCTAGTTGCCAAAGATGAGGGTCTTGGCGCTGTCCATGGCGTCGCCGGGGGTAGCGTAAAAGGCGACAGCAATTATTGTGTAGAGACCAATCAACATGGCGCCCTCGAGGTAGTTGGACTTGCCGTCCTGGACGGTGTATGTGACGACGAGAACTGAGACGGCAAACGAAACAGTCTGGACTATTGTGTGTTAGTGCATCATTGTGGTAGTCAGTACTTGCATGCAGTTGGAACTCACAAAGCTCGAAGCGCAGCGTCATGTCCTTGTTCATGATCCAGCCAACAATGACGAGGAACGGAGTAACGCCAAGGGCAATCTGGATGCTAGAGCCAATGGCCACACTCATAGCGAGGTCCATTTTGTTGCGCACGGCGACGACAACAGCCGTGACGTGCTCGGCGGCGTTGCCGACAATGGGAAGGAGAATGAGACCGATGAAAGCCTTGCTCATGTTGGTGGAGGCGACAATGGCGTCGATACTGCCGACGAGGTAGTCGGCGCAGATGGCAACCAGGACGGTGGTGGTGACCAAGACAGCGAGGGCGGCAATAGGGCCCATGGTAGGTTCGCTACGCTCGGGAGCGGCGGCTTCGATCTCAGGCGTCTGGGTGGTGTCGTCGTCGGTGGTCGCAGCGGCAGTGTTGGTCTGGGATTCAGGATCGAAGAGGTTGCTGTGAGTGCGCAGCTGAAAGATGAGGTAGAGGACGTAGAGGAGGAGCAGGATGATGGCGGTGCCGCGGGAGAAGACGAGGATGGACTCGCGCTTGGCGTTGGAGCCGTTGTGGTCCATGACAGCGTAAAGCTGGGAGGGTGTGTTAGTACGACGATCAGCTATTACGGAAGCGAGAGCTGTTGTCAACGTACAGCAGCGGGAAGGACGAGCGAAGCTGAGGAGAGCGTCATGAGAGAGCAGGTAGTCTGGGCGACAGCAGCCGAGAAAACCTGCTCGCTGCCGTTTCCGGTGGTGCCGCGGTGGACGAGGCCGCCAAAGAGGAAGCACATGCCCATGACGAGCAGCAAGTTGGAGAGGATGGAGCCGAGCATCGACGACTGGACGACTTCAATCTGGCCATCGCGGAGGGCCACTATGCTAACCTGTGAAGCTGTTAGTATTGCAAGAAACGGGCTTGTTCGAGTTGATGGGGCTAGGAGAAAAATGCCTACAATTAGCTCCACGGCGTTGCCAAAGGTGGCATTGAGCAGGCCGCCTAGGGCGTCGCCGAGTTTCGCGGAGATTTCCTCTGTGGCAAAGGACAAGACGGCGGCGAGAGGGATGATGGCGAAGAAGTTGATGGTGAAGACGGCGGTGGCGCTCCACTTGAGCATTCCGGCTGCGATTCCGAGGGGAACCATGACGAGGAGGAAGTTGACATAGTCTGGGTAGTGGCGGCGGTCAGTCTCTCTGTTTCTCTCTGGATACTGGTTGGGTAGAACTCACTGCTGAGAAGAGTCACCTTGGTGATGTGCCAGACGTTGGCGGCGCTGCGCACGGCGATGCTGCCGTGCTCGGTGCCGGGCGTGTAGCGCGTATTGATCAAGAAGTGCTTGAGGTTTGAGCCGCTGGTCGGGGGGTGGTGATGGGTGCGGCCGGCGGTGTTGTTGCCGTTGGAGCCGCCCTCGCCATTAAGCAGAGGTGTGCGCTCCGAGGAGCTATCATGGTTGGCGGGTTTGGTAGAATTCATTGGTTCTTATTTGTTTGCTTTCAGTATTATCGGCGAGAAGGGTTGGTGTTTTTTGCGAAAAGAAAGAAGGAAGGAAAAAGGGCTCGAGAGGACCAAGGGTAGGTGGTGGTCTGTATAAACTAGCCTAGTCTCGTGTTGATGCCGATTCCGAGGGTAAAAAGTGCAGCTTTTGCAAAAGAAGTTACCGGCTTGGCTGATTCGATCAGAGGAGATGAAAAGAGTGAGGGAAATAAATCTCGGAGGCTTCGGACAGTAGACGATAATGGCGTGTTTGTGGTAGTGCGTGGTATGGTGAGAATAGCAGTGGCCGTTGATGTATTATGTCGATTGCAAGAGACGAGACAAGAACGAAATGGAAACAATGAAGATGGACAGATGAAGAAAAGTTTCGAGATGAAAGGAGAAAAAGAAGAATTGGGCGCCGTTTTACGTTTTACGTTTTTTAGGCGCCAAATGATCAAGGTTCGTGTGCTTGACGGATGGGGAGGAGGAGAGAATGGACGGCAAGGGACTGACGATCCAAGTGCCAGAGCTCGTTACCCAGAGCAGCCTAGCGCAGGTTGGACAAGGTTGCTTGTGTGTACTCCTGTGGCGCATGTGGCCGGGCTTGGGCCCCGCTCAAGAAAGCTTGCTTTTGTATCTGTAATGTGTTATCTTTACAGTTCGTCTTTGCTCAGTGCTGCTCCGAAATAGAGTCCTCCGTATCCGTAGCGAGGAGTTACTCAGTAACTTACACGGTCAAGATGACAAGATGTTGCGTTGTGATTGCGGCAAGGGGCATTTTTAAAGTGCTCGTTCGACCCTAAAATACCTAGCGTAGAGTAGATGCCACCAGGCCCTTGTCCACCGTAAAAAAGAACAGGCACCATTTCCATGCCCCGCCGACCGGTGTTGCCGCGCGCAGACTGTGACGTCGGCGACTCATTAGTTATGAGCGTCGTACCTGTTTGATACGGACCGATAAGTCCAGGGAAGAGCTGTTTCGCCAGCAGCTTTTTTTCACCTATTAGCTCTGGCTTGATTGAGGCTGCTTTCATACTTTATAAAGTAGAGGTGTAAATAAAGCCTGTCGTAGCCGCGCGCTCTCGATTTCCTCGATTCTTGTTTAAAAAGTATAGGGAATTAATTGAATCCCCCCCCTGAGGCCCTGCCCATGCACAACTGCGGCGCTGTTTCGGAGGCTCTTTTTTTTTTTTTTTTTTTGTTAAATACAGGAGCCCACTCTGCCTGCCAGCTGCCAAGCAAGGGCTTCCCACTTCCCAGCGATCTGGGACTCTGTGTAGGTAGGAGCTCGGAGGCCTCCTCTTGTACCTGTCCCTCTTCCAAGTTCCACCAGCCTACAGGACCGTCGGGGCGTAGCGAAGAAAAGGTACAGACTTTGAGTCGTACGCATCTTGGCACCGTTTCACTCCCCCACGTCGTGCCAAACAACCATCCTCGTCACACATCACCAAGCCACAAGTCTCGCCAATCATCAGCAACGTGCCCATCCGACAGGCTCCTCGCGTCTCTTTTCGAACTTTAATCACGTCCACGCAGAGTGGCGCCCGTCACGTAGACTGTGCGACTGCACCATCTCTTTTTCATTTACAATCAGTAATGGCCAGCTAGTGACCTAGTGTACGCCTCGCTGTCTGCCTGACTCGCAATCAGCTTCCACCCGCAGCATCCGGGCATCCTTATCGGTATTGGTATGTTGGGAGGCCTATCACGTGGCATCGTAAACGCACCTGCATCACTTTCAAGCCTGACATAACTGGTACTTGGCCCGCCCAGTTGCCCAGCCAGCTTGCCAGCTCTCCATAACTAGGTACGTACCCTTGCACCTGGCTACTGCATCTCCGATGCAGCTAAAAATTTAAGAATCAAAGACATGCACTGCCTCCCCCGCAATCGCCAAGATCTAGCTTATTTAGGCAGCTCGCCTGCCCTGCGCCCGCTTCTGCCCTCTTCCACTTCCACCAACCTACTGCATTTACCCAAGTTGAAAGTCAAGAGAAAATATTCAGTCTTGCACTGTTCTAGGTCTAGTCTAAATTACAATTTCGAATGTAAAAAGTAAAGCGTATTAAAGAATGTATACAAGTCCACTCACCACCCCGTTCCCTTCCCCTTTGCCACTTCCTAACCCCCACCCTGTCCTCATACTGATAGCTTCTCCGGCAACTTCATTACAATTCGCCAAGAGCTGCACATATCGTGTTAGCATTTATACACTTTATTCACATACTTGGTCAACTTACCAGCCGCGTACGCAAGCAGCCAGGTCAGCGAGACACCGCCATCCAGCCACCTGCTGTCAAAGTTCTTCCCGCTAAGCACGTCAAACGCCTCCTTGGGCGCAATCGTCGCGAGGTTACCAAGCAAAATGGACTTCCAGCCATTGTCAATATTGTCCACCCGCCCGTTGCTGAAGAACATTTCCCACTCTTCCTTGACAAACTTGGCCGTGCGCGCCACCGTAGTCACTGGCAAGATCGGAAGCATGTGAATGCCCTGAATGTATTCAATATTATTGCCAAAAAAGGTCGTGTGGTCAATCTTGTTCTCGAATAAGATGCCCGCTACCTTGTTGCCAATAAACTGCGCCGGCTGCACCGTGTTGTCCTCTTCATACAAATAGTAGTTTTGCATGCTTCGTGTCAGGATGGCCAGTTGCAGGTTCGCCCTGTTCAAGACATTAGTGCCCGCCAACGCCTACATCTTGACTGCTTCATCTTCACTTACCGAGCTTCCAGATACGCGTTTCCAGACACTTTACCCCACATCTTCAGACCATATGCATGCATCATATCCTCCGAAGACGATTCCTGGTTCTTGCCATCCAGCTGCGCATAAAGGCCAGTTGCCCAGCTGTGTCCGTGATACCAGTCAAACGACCGCCACTCCGGGAAGATTGCATCTGTAGCGCTCGGGTTCGAAGTATCTCGCACCAGCATGTTGACATAGTTCTTGTTCTTGTCGATCCACGCCTTGTCCAAATGTCCAATCACAGCAGCCGTCAGAATGTGATAGCCATAGTGGAAATGGTGGTCGTTGTAGTAAGTGTTGCCAAAGTCCTCCAATGGCTGGCCGGTTTTGTACGCGCCCGAAGATACCACACCTCCCCAAGCCGTCTCGTGTACCAACGGATGCTTCTGCTTGTTGTCGGCGAATCTGGCAAAGGCTGTCTTCAACTGGCCCAGCCCAGTCTGCGCAAGCTTCGTCTCCCCAAGCATGTCATTGATGACATAGAGCATAAACGCATACTTGGCCAAGGCTTTACCACTAAAGTACATTGAGTCGAGGTCAGACGCCGCAATCATGTCTTGGAGAATTTCTTTGGAGGCGGCAGCCTTGATAGTCGACTTTGCGCTGTTCGATAGCTTGCTGACGCTGCCCTTTTGGGCGTCGTAGGGCGCAAACCCGAGCTTCACAGGCATCGAAGGCTCTACCATAGTCCACTTTGTACCCTGCACCAATGTGGCTCTACCCTTGGTCGGTGTCATGAGTGAAATGCCGTTGGCTAGTTGGCCGGACGTCGCCGCGTCAAAGGATTGGACATGATGGGGCAACGCATACATCAAAAGCTCTCCCTCCGGATGCCCAGCCTTGTCAAAGTTGAATTCGTAGCTGCCAGCGGCACCCTGCACACCTCCAGATAGGTTCATAGTCACGGGATAGATTCCGGCACCTTGATCCAGAAGCTTGCTCTCCTCATCCGAGCTGCTCGTAGCTTCCTTCACGACTTGGAGAATTCCATAGAAAGGCTTCGTCGATGTGACCACACCATTATTGGTGACTTCAAGATCAAGGTCGTCGCCCTTCGTCTTGTAGGCGTAGACGCGCCATGTCGTGCCATCCTCCAAAAAGAAAAGATATTTGGTGACATTCTTCTTGGGCTTCTGCGTGGACCGTTTGACGTCTCGAAAAAACACGCCAGTTTGCAGAAGAGGTGTCGCTCCGTTGTATTCGGCCGTGATGTAAGCCATTCCCTGAACAAGGGGGAATGACACAAGAGGCTCCGAGGAGTTGCTTGAGCTCAGGTGAGCACGGACCGAAGACGCAGTCATGCTGTCCAGGGTTAACTTGGTTCCCTTTCCAAGCTCTCTCGCCGAAATAATCATTGAATGAATACCAATAGGATTGATGAAGTAGGACGCCGAGACATCATGCTTGGGCGGTCCAAACACACGTTGCTTCTTGTCGATGTGCGAGCAAGTCAGGCCATGGCTGCCACTTACGCCGGTACCGTCAGCCCATGACACCGAGTACGGATAGGTAAAAACCGGGTCTCTTTGGTTTCCAAGAAACATGTTGGAGTAAAACTTGTTGGTCTGAAGCGGTCCCTTGGTCTGGATACCGATACGGGGAACCGGATGATCAGGCCGAGAAGAAAACTGGACTGGCAAAGGCTCGTTGTCGATGGCAACGGCAAAAATGTTGCCCGGCGCCATAACTGGTGTATTTGTTTCCTCCTTTGTTGAATTTGCACTCTCAATAGATGTCGAGCTTGCAATTGAACTGGTTGTGTTGAGGCTGGCCGAGGCTGAGATAGCCGCCTTTTCAGTAATGGAGCTCACCGAGCCTGTAGGTCGAAGTTGGTGTCCGCTAATGCGTGTCACGGTGCCTGTGCCAGTGGGGAAGGACGAGTTTCCAATGGGAAAAGGTGCTCCAGAGCTGAAACTGGACTTTGCAGAATCAGAATCGGATGATCCAGACTCTGGGGTAGTCTCTGCAGTGGACTCAGACTGAGTGCTTGTGAAGGTTGGTAGAGATGACCGGGTAGGGATAGCGCGAGTCAACAGAGGCTGTTCAGTTGGTTGGCCAAGTTCGCCGAGCTCAGAATTTAGGACACCATCAGTCTGCGGCTCGACGCTGGTAAGCTCCGGGAGGTAACAGATGGTAGCAGTGTCGGTTATCGTCGTTGTCACTTTGACAGTATTCGACACGTTGTAGACAACTGTGGAGGGTGTTTCCGATATAATGCGGACACTTGGTCTCGAGCCAATAAGATGAATCAGTTCGTCATCGGGACAGAATGTAAAAGTGGGAGCAGGGCAATCCGATACTGCAGTCTCGAGGATAGTGATGGTGCTGGTGATTGTCGGGCGATTCGATTTGAATAGTGATGAATGGCCCTTGGCGAGACCCGATGCTTCAATCAATGTTAGCACCTCGAAACCCAGTAACACGGTAGAGAAACGCATGGCTACTCTGTGATCTGCCTCTCACGGACAGAAATTGTCAAGTACAGCGAGCTATGCGATCACTTCAGGACAGGAAACAAGACAAGCTCCCCAAACAGCAGCCAATTGCCCATATAAGAAGACAATGACCCGCGGTTATGGGCCAGGCCGCTCGTGGCAGCCCATGAATACGAAATAGCTCCCCATTCCAGTCGAGGGCAGAACTGCGAGTCTCACCATGGTGGGAGCCCAGATCCCCGCCGCCCAGGGCCCACGCAATACCTAAGGACGCGAAGAATGTGGGCAGCACATAATGACGAGATCCATACTCGGTATAAAAAAACATGTCACTTACAGAAAAGTTTTCGAGGCTGGGGCCGAGACAACAGGGTCTAAAATGGTCAACTGGCGGAGAATGGCGTGGCGTCTTGCTTTTCGGCCCGGCACTTGGGAGAGCCAGACCCCTGGTTGCGATGGAAACGAACCTTAATAAACGAACCTTTTTCCCGTCCCTAAACGAACCTTTTTCCCGTCCCTGTTGCTGCGCGTACTAGTTAATTAATAGTACAGCTATTCGAGGTATGATTGGGAGTGGACAGAAAGGATTTTAGGTTTGCAGGAGTTGAGACGAATCGCTCGCGCGGGATTCGAAAGGATGCGCAGGTCGTATGTCGTCGTCACTACCGCACCTTCCGTGGAATCAGGTAGGTGATGGTAGCGGCATCGAGAGGCAGATTCGGCAATAGGCTATAGCTATGTGGCAAAGACAGTTGCCACACTTTATCGCACCGTTCGTGGAGATTTAACTTGGTTCATCGCCGTGCACAAGATCCTGGAAATAACAGGAAAAGGAGATTGCAGTTCCAATTTTCTACAGTGACCTATCCAACGGGGTATCAGTAGATGCCAAGTCCCATCAGAGTCCCATCAATTCGTCCGGGGGCGTCACGAGTCCCGTCAATAATGACAACATATTACTCCCATCAAAGCCCTAAAGCATTGTATCCCCCCTTGGAGCTTGCCAGGGCCTTCAGAACCTCATCTCCATCTCTGCTCGGCTTGCTGCGTCTTTCCCCCACCGCACCCTGCCCCCTATTCGTCTCGTCTCCCTTGCGCACGTAAGTCGCAGCCTTGAGGCGCTGCTTCTTTCTCTCCATCTCGGCCTCTGACCGTTCCGCCTCCCTGCGGCACGTGCGGACCGTCTTCTCTAGCACGACCCAAGGCTTCTCCAGCACGTCCGTCCGAAAGGCGCTCCTCTTGGCCCAGAGCCTCATTTCCTCAGCCGTGCCGCGGATAGCAGCCATCTTCTCCACCCTGAGCTGCTTGACATCGCGAAATGTGGTCAGGGCCCCCTTGATGTCCACGACGGAGCCCACGTCGACGTAATTATACGGTGCATTCGGCTGCGCCGGGGGGGTTGCTGCCGCTTCTGCAGGCTCGATCCCATCCGGACCTGAAGTTGGGATGGCCGACGAGGCAATCACCTCTATGCAGGCACCGCTGCTGTCGTCAATCGTCATCGCGCGGAGGCCGGCAAAATGGTCAACCGCCACAATCACACCGACAATGCGAACCCATTTAATGGGCAGATTGCGGTGGAAATAGAAGCCCTCGCCTGCAGCACGCTGGTAAGCATCCAAGTTGATGGCGAAAAGGGGCGCCCATACCTTCGAAGCGATCTGGCTGTTCCAACGTAAACAGGTCCTTGACGCGTAGAAAGCACCACCCCTTGGCAGTCGGGGCCAGGTGAAAACAGTATCGCGGGTAAAACACCACTCCTAGCCTGTCGCTCATGGCATGACGACGCTCACAACAAATTGGTCTCTGGCCATGCCGCGTCGAGGGAAGAATGCGAGTGCCAGAGTATGTTGCAAGGGCAATATTTAGTCGCGGGCGCCTTCACACAGCGCTATGGTATCAGTGACTTGCCTAGGCTGCCCCGCCACAGCCTCGGGTCGCCGTCAGCCAGCGACGAGCTAACAACTCGGGCATGCACGAGGCGAAACAAAAGCTAAAGGTGCCCAGATCTATCTGTAAATTGATTGATTCTATTCCTAGGTGTTCATTAGCCAATTACGCCAAGCTTTCCTTAAATTTCATGATCAAAGTATTCCAACGCCATGCTTAAATGAGGTAAAGACCAGTCAGGACCATCCGCTTATTCACGGCGTTTTTTTGAACCACCCTTCAGTTTGACAGCGGCGGCTTGGAAAGCTTCCTCTGACGGCTCCTCCTCTACAGCTCTCTTCTTCCCCTTCTTTCCCTTGCTCGGTGCCGCGTATTTAGCCTCAAGGTGGTCAAAAAAACTCTCGGAGCGATTCTGCTGCCTCTGCTGGATCAGGGCCGCCAAGGCATCTTCCGAGCCAGCCTTGCCATTCTTCTTTCCCTTTTTGCCCCCGAATATTTGATCATGAACGCCCAGCTCCTTCGCGTAGTCTTCAGCCTCGGCAGCCTCGCTGCGCGCGCGCTTCAGACGGGCGGCCCGCTTCAGCTTGGGCTCCTTCGTGTAGGCCTTGAACGAGGGGATGTCCTCATCCTTGATCGCCTTGTCGATGATGGCGCGGAAGCGCTCCTCGTCCTCGATGACGCTGCTAAGGATGACATGCTCAAAAAGGGCGTCCATGTCGCCGGCGCACTGCTCGTAGGCGACCAGCACATCGTCTTTTTCTTCGTCGGAACCCTTATACTTGCTGGCAAACTGTTCAATCGCGTCGGTCGAGATGGCGTCTTTGAACTGCTCGCGGTAAAACTCGCTCCAGTTGAAGCCATCCGAGTCGACGATGGACTCTGCCGTGGAGCCGGTCGTGTCGTATCGCTTCCTGCGGGCAGGGTCTGATAGCACCGCGTAGGCAAATGCAACAGACTGAAACGTTTCGTGGGCTTTGGCGCGCTCGGAGTCTGCAACCTTGTCTGGAAAGTGCAAGAAAAGTTTGTAAGTGACAATTGGCGGCAGTGAAAAATACAGGCACTCCTCCTACCTGGATGATGCTTTAGCGCGGCCCTGCGATAAGCCTTCTTGATGTCGTCTGCTGTCGCGGTGCGCTCAAGCCCAAGGACTTCATATGGCTCAATCGAGGGGGGCTCGCCCTCGAAGCTGTCCTCTTGATCTGACATTGCGGGCGGTGTTGTGATGGTATCTTGATGTAGGTGCGAGATTCGGCTCAGCTTGCTGCTCTTTACGCGTGAACGCGTCTTAAGGCTTGGGTGAGCCAGGTGCCAGCGCAGCTCTGCTGTACATAGTGGGGTCCACAGGCTGCCCATCAGAAGCTTTTCATCCAACACTCAGTTTTCTTGGGTTAAAGAAGAAGGGAAAAAGTAGTTTGACTTGACTATTCAAAGCGAGGTATATCTCGCTGTACAGAGATTTTGGTTGTGGTATTTTTTGTCGCTTTTGGATGACGCCGCTGCCGGCGGCCCGACTGCCACAACTTGCTCAAGTCTGGTTGACCTCTGGCGGGGCTTCATTGTTTACCCTGGAAGCTACAACAGCAGGAGAGCATTTACATCACGCGGCATAACCCATCCTCTAATCGTCTTGACTCCCCCTATAGCTGCTTTATAATCGGAATGTACTCAATATGACGATGCTTCAAAAGGATGATCACGTCGCTGCCATGCGATACGCCATGAGTCTGGCTACCAAATCTCCGCCAAAGCCGACCAATTTTCGAGTGGGCGCTGTGTTGGTCAAGCTCGACGACTCATCAATAACCACAGACGGCTTCACCTTGGAATGCCCCGGAAACACACATGCCGAAGAGAGCTGTTTCATCAAACTTGCCGAACATCTTTCAACCTCCGAAGAGCGTCTTGCCGAGACCATGAACAGCCCCCACGCTCTCTACACCACCATGGAGCCCTGTTTCAAGCGGCTGAGCGGCAAATTACCCTGCGTCGAGCGGGTACTACGGCAAAAGAACTGGATCACCAAGGTATACGTGGGAGTACAAGAACCGGAAACGTTTGTGGGACAAAACACGGGCCGCCGCGTACTGGAAGATGCCGGAATAGAGGTCCATCTGGTACCCGGGCTGGAGGCCGAGATTCTCCAGATTGCTACAGCTGGCCACTTAGCACCAGAAGCATAGAAAGCGAACCAGGAATTGTGTGTGTCTACACAAAATTCTATGTGATGCAATGCATTTTACACTTGTGTTGTACACTTGTGTTGAGGACACGGTGTGTTCTGGTTTCTGTTAGACAGCATACGCTGGGCACTCATTTTAGAAGAGCCGCGAGCAAGTTGGGATAGCTGTCATACTATTATGTCAAACCTTGACTTACGCTTCAGTTATGTGGTATTGCCCTGTGAGACGGATACGATGGTGCGATTAGCCCTTGCGCCAAGGCGCGCCTCAAGTACGGTCCGTACGTATAAAACCTATATACGGGGGTCTGTGTGAATATGGAGCAGTGCCTAACTAACAAAACAACTACAATATTTGCAGAATGCACAGATTGCTAAAGAGCTCCGCTTCAGCCTTGACAGAGCTCTGGAAGACATGTTACGTCGCACAACATTCGGTGTGGCCACCGCGCGGCTGCCCTGCATACCCTCCCCTCGACAGCCAACACAAGAAACCTTCTTCAAAAACGATTGTGCTTCTTTTGATCCAAATCATGTGGGTCAAAGTGATGCTTGTCACATTGTCGGGCGAGCACTCCAGCTACATCGTTGTGATGCACAAGGCAAAGCAAGTGAAGTGAAGACAAGAAAAGCAAACAGTTGACGGCCAAGGTCCCTCAGTGCCCAAAGCACTTAAAACTCGTCGCTTATGTGGGGGACGGGATGGTGACGTTTGCTTGCGACAACGGGCCACTCAGACATTCCTCAGTCTCAATCTGGAATCTTCCATACAGACAGGCATTACTATGCAGAAGAGGTTTGGTACGAATTTGGGCGCACGCAAGAATCATGAGACAAAAACGCATCAGCCATGCAGCATCACAGTCACACAGCGTGCGGCGGCTGGCATTCAGCATCACATCTCAAACAAGCCCCCCCTCACTACATGAAAACCATGAGCGGTCCTCGCAATGAAGAAAACGCAAATGTGGTGTGACATGGCTCCGTTGTACAGCGGCTAAGCCCCGTCATGACACAATGTTGCCTCACGATTGATCGTATTCGAGAAGCACAAATGATACCCGCCCATAAACAAGAGTGAAGAGACAACGAGTCATCTCGAAATGAGACTACTTCCAACAATGGCGACGCCGAGATGGCGGCTGGAGTTGTTTGTTGAATTGCTCAGGCCGGGCGTGCAAATGCTAAACAAGCTGGTAGGGACCTTCTAGGTCTCTTCAAAGAACAGCATATACGGCGACAAGATGCGAGGCAAGACAAAAAACGTGCAAAGTTCGAGGATAAGGATGAACAATTCATATAAGTTGCATCATTATTGCTGATCTTTCGGTGCGACTGGTGGCCCGAGTGCGGGCGCCAATCATTTCTCTCCACAGCAACCCGACTATGTACCTGTCCGCTTCTTCATCACTGCACCAACGGTCAGGCTTGAAGACGTTCTGAGCAGAACAGCACTAACTAATCGATCCGGCCTTCGTTTCATACTAGTCTTACGCTTCACAGGCTACCCGCTCTCTCAGATTTCACTCGAGGCGCCTCTCGCCGTTGTGGGTTTGCGCGACCGTGGCCCTCTCCCTCGCGCCTCTGCCCCGACGCTTTGCACTTCCTCACCGCGTGTGACCCTATAGGTCGCCGTGTAGTATATAAAGCCGACCTGACTTTCTGAAAGTGCTGGTACTTCTAGCGGATCTGCAAATCAGCCAGCGATCCTCGTACAAGGGACGCTTGAAGGATACTCATAGCAACGCCTTTTCTTACCCTGGGCAGCTCATTTTCAACTACCAATCAGCAGCCATGTCTGACAGCCGTGGAGGCCGAGGCCGCCGCAACCATAGAGGTGGCCGAGGGGGTGGTGATGCCGGAGGCGGCGGTGGCGATGATGGCCGTCGTAACTTCTCGCATGGTGATGGGCATCAAGGGGACGGACATCGTGGCGGTGGATATCGCGGCGGCGGACAGCGTGGCGGCGGACAGCGTGGCAGTGGACAGCGTGGCGGTGGATATCGCGGAAATCGCGAAGGCGGCGACAATACTCCGTTCCAGGGTAGCTTTTCTGCCTCATACCGCGAGCAAGGCGGAAGGGGTGGAGGACGGCCCTATCAAGGGGGCCGAGGAGGCGGAAGAGGTGGAGGAGGCTATGATGATCGGCGTCCGCAATGCTTCTCGTGAGTTTAATCGATAATACCTCAAGGAATCGATACTGACCCATATACAGCGCCCCGGACCAGAGCCCAGTACCAGACTTTGAAGTGACCCAGTCTGAGGACAGCCTTGTCAAACCGCAGGCTGATGAGCTTGTCAAGCGCATCGCCGCTGGTAAAGGAAAGTCCTCACGCGCGGACACGTTTGACGAATATCTTCCAGCTCGGCCTGCTTTTGGGACCGTAGGGAACAAGGTTGTCGTGTGGGCCAACTTTTTTGAAGTCAAAGCTCAGCCCTTGATGCTGTTCAGGCATGGCCTCAAAATCACCAAGGTGAATCCTGAAGAGGAGAAGAGCAAGAGCTTCTCACAGACAGAGGTCCGTGGACGGAAGCTGCATTTCGTTATTGCAAAACTGCTGGAGGAGATCCGTGCTGCGCCGGCGCAAGCCCTCCGCGAGGCCGAAACCAGGCTCCACCGGGCGAAGCAGGCTGAAAAAGCTGCAAATGGCAAAAAGGCAGTTGCCGAGGCCAAGGAGGAAGTCAAGAATGCCACGGAAGCGAAGCTTGATGCGCAAGCGGCGTTGGGCAGCGGCAAATTGGTCGTCAGCGAGTTCAAGAGCCAGATCATCTCCTTGAAGGAGCTGCATCTGAATAAGGGTCCTATCCGCGTGGTTTTGTCCGAGGAAGCTTTTGAGGATGGAGAGCCGTCTCGTCAGGAGCTTTTCGACGTTCAACTCACGGACGCAGTGCCTGTGAAGCTGTCCGAGATAATCGACTACGTGACACACATGAAAGTGGCCGAGAACGACATTGTATACCCTCGCCACCCTGAAGTGGTCGATGTGCTCAATATGGTCCTTAGTTTTCGCCCGCGATCCAGGACCGATGTCAGCGCCGTTGGGTCGTCAAGACTGTATCCGTTTGGCAGTGGCTCTGACATTGCGCGGCTTCTATGGGACCAGCGTCCTCTTGTCGCTGCTCGAGGATTCTTCCAATCGGCTCGTCTGGCGACGGGCCGTATTCTTCTCAACACTCAGGTCACGCATGGTGTCTTCAAGTTTGGTGGACAAGCCACGGAATTGTTTGAGCTGATGACTCTTGGTCCCTATGGTGCCGGTAAAATCGACATGCAAAAATATGACAAGATTGCATCTCTCAAAGTATTTTCCAAGTACATCAACAAGGTGCGGGCTTGGGTCACATTCAAAACTCCAAGTGGCCGTGAAGTGAAGCGTCTCAAGACGATTCAAGGCCTGGTGATTCCGTCCGTAATGAAGAAGAAAAGGAGCAGCCCGGGAGAACATCCTGATCTGTTCACGAAAGGCTGGGAAGTTTGCGGTCCGGAGCATGTCCAATTTTGGAATGCAGACGACAAAAAGTACGTGTCAGTCAGGCAGCACTATAAAACCAAATATGGAATGCAGTTGGGCAACTACCCGCTTTTCAGCTTTGGTCAAGGTGACAAAAGTTCGTACTTTCCCGCTGAAGTTGTCGAGATTCAGCAAGGACAGTCTGCGAAACTCAAGTTGAATGGAGGTGAGACCAAGACAATGCTGCAATCTGCCTGCCGGCCCCCAGTCTCCAATGCCAAAACGATTGTCGAGCAGAGTCGCCAGTTCCTGGGCCACGACGATCCCCTACTCAAGCAGTTTGGAGTATCTGTTTCCAAGCAGCTTCTCGCTGTGCATGCCCGGGTTATACAACCACCGACGATCCAGTACAGAACAGCTTCCAAGGCTACAAAGCACGTCGAGCCCGCTAAAGCCAGCTGGAACATGAGCAAATGCTGTGTTGTCAAGCCTGGTCGAAAAATTGTGAAGTGGGCGTATGTGCAGATTGCGTGTCCTCGGATCTCACCAGATCAAGTCGAGGCCATGGTTGTCGCTTGGCAGAATATGGGTATCGACATAGAGCGTAAACCGCTCTTCAGTAAGAGTTTGGCTGCGCACGAGGCCATCCCGATGATGGACGCAGTCTTCAAAGAGAGCAACAGCATGGGCTTGCAGTTTATCATTTTCATCTTGCGCGAAAAGGACTCCGGGCCTCTTTATAACCGCATCAAGACTCTGGGCGACTGTGTCTACGGTATTCACACCAGCTGTTTGGTTCAAGACCATCTGATCGATGCCAAGATTGGGAACTTTGCGAATCTTGGCATCAAGGTCAATCTCAAGTTCGGGGGTGTAAACCACAAGCTTCGTGATGAACTCGACATATTGAAGAAAGGAAACACCATGTTTATAGGATACGATGTTACGCATCCTACCAACATGGACATCCCCAAGGGTGCTACTGGTCCCCCAAGCCTGGTCGGCTTGGTCTCGAGTATCGACAGCGACCTTGGCCAATGGCCGTCTATCACCTGGGAGCAGGCATCGAAACAGGAGATGCTTGGCGCTGTGCTCGAGCAGCATTTTGCCTCTCGCATTGACCTTTGGCAAAAGAAGAACCAGAGCAAGCCGCTGAAGAATATCGTCATCTACCGCGACGGAGTGTCGGAAAGCCAATTCCCCACAGTGCTCACGGATGAGCTGCCGCTGATCAGATCGGCCTGCAAGAAAAAGTTTGGCGACAAGCCGCCGAAGCTGACAATCATTGTCTCGGTGAAGCGCCACCAGACTCGATTCTACCCTGCCCATGAGCAGCACATGACCCGTTCGGCCAACATTGAGAATGGCACCGTCGTCGATCGAGGCGTGACCCAGGCCCGGTACTGGGACTTTTACCTTACAGCTCACGACGTTTTCAAGGGCACGGCGCGCCCGGCACACTACACGGTCCTGCTGGACGAGGTGTTCCGCCCAGAGTACGGCTTGCAAGCCGCTAATGAGCTGCAGAAGCTCACTCATGAGCTTTG
The DNA here is from genome assembly GCA_030777785.1 of Beauveria caledonica. NCBI lineage: Eukaryota > Fungi > Ascomycota > Sordariomycetes > Hypocreales > Cordycipitaceae > Beauveria > Beauveria caledonica. Next base: position 15,607 of record JAPFSE010000026.1, on the reverse strand, counting down.
CTATCTGTTTGGCAGGGCCACAAAGGCTGTCAGCATCTGCCCGCCTGCCTACTATGCCGACATTGTCTGCGAGCGAGCCCGATCCCACCGCCCCGAGTATGCGGTTGCGGATGATGCCAGCGAGCGGTCCGGCTCGAGTATGCACGGACCTGCTGTAGCGCGCGAGATTCACCCGAATCTCAGGGATACCATGTATTACATTTGATGGGCAATACGGTTGGAGCGCGTGCCTGAACATTTGGAAGGTTTTATCTGGTGGTTGGATCTACGATGAAGGGTCAAGATTGTGCACGATTTGGATATGAAAGGATCTGAGATGAAGAGTGAAAATTGGGCATGTATGTTGCAGATTGGATATGAAAGAACAAAAAAACTATTCATGCACTTGTTTGGTGTTTGCTCGTTAGTCGGATAGTACTTTTGCTCAGTCATTTCTAAATTCGGGTTTCCTACCATTAGTAGTGTTGCACGAGTGAAGGACCCGATACTGTGAGATCTAAACGCAAAACTCCTTTGAACTAAATACATTGCAAGTATTGAAAAGCTAGAAACTGCCAACCCGAACGCTTTACATCTTGGGCTTCAGAGCCTTGGCCAAGATGTCGAGCAACTCTGGGCGTATCTGCGACTTTTCCGCCAGCGGCTTCTTCGTCCACGCCTCGTACGCGAGCTCTTCGGCCTGCCACCGCTTGACCGTCTCGGCCGCCGTCTCGGCCGCGGCCTCGGCAACAAACGCCGGTGCCTCGAGCGGGATAAGATGGCCCCAGCCCTCGCCGACGACGTGCGCCACGCGCCCGGCCGCGACGCCGCCGCTGCCGCCGATGCCGGTGCCGGTCACCTGGAGCTTGTCGTTGCGCATCGACTCAAACGACATGTAGCTGTCGCCGCCAAACACCCACAGCACATGGGGCCGCAGGTGCGGCAGCCGGTCAAACACGACGCTGGGCTCCGGGCGGTAGATGGGCGTCATGACGCCGTGGGTGAGGTCCATGTCGGGGACGAGATCCATGTCCGCGATGCTGTTGCCGTCGCTGGTGAGCGCGTGGTAGCTCGGGCGCGCAAACGTGAACACCTCTTGGTGCTTGGTGGTGGTGAGAGTGACGTGGGGGTTGTGGTTGTTGTTGTCGTCTGGCGCGCATGGCGTGAGGCCGTGGGCGATCCACCGGTCAAAGACACGAGGGTCCCAGCTCTGGTAAAAGGGGCTCTTTTGGAAAGCGGCGGCGGCGGCGGCGCGGCTGGGCCAGACGTCGCGGCGCTTGGCGCTCATGGAGGGCGGCTGCATGTAGCCGGCGGCGGCGTCGGGGAGGTGCGTGTTGATGACGGGGTCGATGAGGACGAGGGAGCTGAAGAGGCGCGGATGGAACAGCGCGAGGTTGACGAGGGCGCAGGCGCCAAAGGAGTGGGCGATGCCGAGGAGCGGCCGCGGCATGCGAAAGTGGTTGATCATCTGGAGCATGTCTCTGGAGTAGTCGAACCAGCTCGCTGTGTTCCCGTCATGTGAGCTCTTGACGCTACGTCTTTGACGTGGATTGAGCAGAGACTAGACTTACGGTCGTCGCCGAGCCTATCTTTGTTTAGAATACCGCTCTGGCCCTGCCAGGCACAGTCTGCTATCCAGATGGAGCCGATGCGGACGCCTTTGCTGGCAAGGTTCTTTGCCAAGTCTTCCCACAGCGGTTCATATAATTCCTTTCCGCATGTCAGTTGCTTGAGCATCGGTGGCCGCGACGAACCATATTGTCGGTCGGCACTGGGGAGAACAAAGTCGGCATACCTTGGGGAAGCCGTTGGCGTGGGCGCCAACAATGCTCAAATCGCCTTTTTGCGGCGCGCCGTTGCCTTTGGGGGTATACTGCTTCACTTGGAGGACCAGCGTCTCCTCTTGGGAGTTGGCTTTGGCGCGCGCATATTCGCGGGTGTGCTCGCCGGGGATGACGTGCTCCTTGATGTCAAAGACTGATGAAGCCATGGGTCTAGTTGCGCTCGCCCTGACTGATGGTTCGTGAGCCTGGGTTGAGTGAGACACGGGCACACACGGTTGGCTCTGCGTTCAATGAGGAGGCTGGTGAGAGGGACGACAGCGGGGAAAGGCCTGTCAAGGACCTTGGCAGCGTAGATGGCGTGATCGTTTACTCGGCAGCTTTGGATATTGAAGAACGGTAAAGCTGTTGATGAGGATGAAAGGCTATCGAGCTGTCAGCCTGGCGGCTACCTAGTTAGCCTCGGCTAGTTAGTAGCTATGTACTTTGGGGCCAGACTGTGGAGTAGTTCCCCAGCCCTTCTTGGCCGTCATATCTGTATATCGGTAATTATGAGACACCATAAGGGCGTATGTAGTGCAGTGACAGAGTCACGGTAAACAGTGTAACGGTAGCGAAGTGGCTGGCTGCATTGCGACGGCGGTTGAATCCTGCAGTTGTATCACCAACAGAAGATGCCTTCTAACAGCCATGGAGCCACTCGATGGAAGAGTGCAAAATCAATACATGGCGCATTCGATTCTACGAGGAATAAGGCTGCGTCGCATATATTCGGTAGAATTTTCTGTAGCATCCCGGCGCTGCTTTGCACAAACATGAGATGAATTTATTTAAAGACAAGCTCAAGACGGGACGCGCTGCTGGCTATGCTAGCGCAGCTATAGCCAGAAACCAATAGCCCAGCGGTGAGCCACCCGGCGAGGCCCATTCTGGTAACGGTATTCAAAACATATTAATTGGTCGGCAAGTCGGCAAGCAGCGAGGCTGCGCTATTGCCGCGTGAGTCAATGCCGCGACCTCGAACTTGGTAAGCTTGTATTTTGTTGGCCGAGAGTTGACAATGGCGCCCAACTTGGTCGAGCCAGTGCAAGGCAATTTTTTGTATATAAAGGGTGCGGTAGCGCGGTCCAACGATGGGGAGTATACCAACTTTCAGCGCAGTTTCCGCAGCTGCTAGAGGGATTCGAGCAACCACCCACCAAACATCTCCTCTACTTCCTCTCTTCTCTAGTTCATCGGCAACCTCTACAGCAATCATGGCCAACGCCGCTTCCTCTTCAGCAACGATCCTGTCCACCATGAAACATGTTACGACAAACAAGTGGGACAAGGCAGAGGCTCGCTTGCGGGACATCAAAGGCCATGTAGGCGATGCAGAGCGGAAGCTGGCGTACAAGCCAGACATGCTTGATGCCAATCAGCATCAGCAGCATCTCGAAGCAGATGTGGCCAACTTGCTCACTGCAGTACGAAAGGCCTACGCTGGCGCGCCCAGCATAGACGTCGGCAACCGTGCAGGCATCAGAGCCAAAGGTGACAACAAAAGGGCATTTGCCGATGCATTTGAGTCTCTCCAAACTCGCCTCAACACCATTGAGCGCATGCTATCCAATGCAAAGTACTCATCGGGCTTTTCTGCGTCGGCCGCCTTGTCGTGGCGCAATGAGCTCCTCGCCTATCTGCATCAGTCCCAGCGCCGTATGGAGTACACCATACTGTTTGGGAAACTGACGAATGAATGGGCCAACTTTCGCTTTGGCGAGCTTTCCGATACGATTGCGTCCGCAACACAGGTGACAAGCCAGTCAGACGCCGCGTCGGAAGACGAGGGCGCTGTTTCTGTCGGTCGCAAAGAAATGCACGAGCAGAGGCAAGTCTGGGAAAGCTTGGTCACGAACCTTCGGACGAGTGACAAGGATCGGGTTGTCGAGTTTCTGGACGAGCTATTCCACTCTGGCCCGCTTCACAAGAAAGCTAGCAGCTCTATCGAGGAACTGGCAGACTTGCGCACGACACTATTGCGGAAAATGCGCAGCTGTATATTCAACAGTTCCAAGGGCGCCATTCCTGTTACCGTGGCTACCGTCAAGGCTGCTATCAAAGCCATTCTCGGCGCTGATCAACTGACCAGCGAGAAACGCCGCGCCATGATTGACCTCGGCAACAGAGAAGACGTGCTCAGCGAGATTGCCGACATCCTGAAGATTGACCTGAAGCTGGCGGCAATCGAGCGGTGGTCCTGGGGCGACAGCCCAATCAAAGCGCAGATGCGCAAGGCAATCAATGGCAAGTACCGTGTGTACATGGATATCGAACTGCTTGACTCCATTTTGATACAATGCGTTGGGCAAGCCATCTCGGTGACTATATCCAACGCGCTCGAAAAGGCTTGGAGCGAGGCTGTTGCTGGCGTCTGGAAGGCCAAGGAAGACGAAAACCGCACCGCGGCAATCGAGGCGCATATTCCAAACTTTACGAATCAAACAGCACAAAACTCGACTAGAGAACTACGCAATCACATATACAAGAAGATCTTCTTTTCTCCGCGACTGCCAACGAGCATGACGGATGAAAGTAGCGGAGTGGGACGCTATGATGATGATGGCTCGGATACCGACGAAGACCAAGTCCAGGCGAACCTGACAAATCTTCAAGATGGTCCAGCCAATGTCGTCAATTTAAAAACAGACATTCTTCGTGTTTGTTCTGCTGAGATGAGTGTCCAGAAAATTGTTCACGGACAGTTTTGCCTACTGCAGAGTGACTTTGAGTGGTTTGGGCCCTCTCTTCCGCATTCGACACTCACCACGATAATGGAGTATTTCCAATTTCCCAAGGAGCTTGTGCAATTTACCAAAGCATTTCTCGATATGCACATACAGTTTCAAGAAGACGGCAAGGATGGAGCAGTGCTCACCCGAAAGACTGGCATCCCGGTATCTTTCCAGCTTACTGACGGCATTTCAGAGTTGCTTCTGTTTGTACTAGACTTTGCCGTCAACCAAAAGACGGGCGGATCGCACCTCTACCGTAACCACGACGATTTGTGGTTTTGGGGCCAGCCGTCCCAGTGTGTGGCCGCATGGGAAACGATATGCGAATTCACCCAGATCATGGGGCTGCAGCTGAACAAGGACAAGACTGCTTTTGCCCAGGCCATTGACGAGTCCAATCCCCGATACAAGCCGGCATCGAGAGAGGAGCTGGCGCGCCTTCCTGAAGGAAAGGTAAAATGGGGGTTTCTGCTGTTCGACGAGAAGCAGTGGAAGTGGATGTCCAACAAGGCGGCGATTGAGGATCACATGGATGAGCTGCGATTCCAACTGCAGACACGCACGTCCGTCATGTCGCACGTGCAAGCTTACAATGCATACATGAAGAATTTCCTGCCAAACAATTTTGGCCCCGTGATTGTGGGATTGGGCGATGATCACCCCGTCATGGTGTTGGAAGCGCTGCAGCACGCGCAACGACATCTCTACCGCAGCGACGGCGTCGAAGGCCCAGCCGGAAACGTCGCTGATCACGTACGCAAAACAATCAAGGACCGGTTTGGGGCTGACTGTGAGGACCAAGTCCCCGACTGTTTCTTGTACATGGGTGTCGAGTACGGCGGCCTGGGCTTGGCGAATCCGGCGCCCGCCTTTGCGCAGTTTATCCAGCTGCCCAAGAACGACCTGGCCGACGACCAGAAGCCTCTGCCTCCCATGCAGGAAGCGCTGAAGAGACTCAACGCGGCCGCGTCAGAGAGCTACCGCAAGGAGAGCAAGCAGTTTGTCGCGAGGCTCAACAGCAAGAGGCATAGAAACAGGATGGGCTCTAAACGGTCCGAGGGCGAGGAGGAGGAAGAGGAGGAGGAAGAGGAGGAGGAGGAGAAAGATGGAAATGTGCCCAAGGATCTCGCTAGATCGGTCAATGGGGTTCCGCAGTTCATGTCGTTGAGCACCTACATGGGCACGACGGAAGAGCAGAACGCGGCCATGAGAGACTTTTACGAGACGCTGCTGACGGAGCCGTGCGCGGATTGGTCCGTGTCGAATAAGACCTGGGCTGCCAAAATGTTTGACGGCGAGCTGGAAGACTTGTTTGGTGGGTATATAGCCGAGGAAGAGTTTTTGTCGCTGGGACTGTATCGGACATTGGCTGAAGAAAAGGTGCGTTGGAGCGGCTGAGTGGTGTGTATAAGACGCGGCTCTCACTTGCCATACAAAAGCGTCACCCGATTATTTTTATTAGATCGGGGGGTAGTACACTACACTTTTAAATATCTCGCAACGATATACGTTTAGGAGATGGAATAATAAATTTATGAAAATAAAATGCACAAGTTGCACGATGTCGTCATGATTCTAGCCTACCTAACTGTTTACCCTGTATAGCTAGATCAGCGATAGATTGTCGAATGATGCTTGTACTAACTTTGATACAAGAAGAAGCATCCCTTTTTTTTATACTATTTATCCCAACTTCTATCTTATTGTTCATGCTTGAAAATGTATACATAATAGATCATCTATTTTCTAACCTATATTCTTTACGTTATTGCATCTTCCTCTATATAGTGGGGCCAGCGTCTCTTCAAGGACGTCATGGTTCGCGGCTCTTGGTGTACAAGACGAGGTGGCTTGAATGAGGGGGCCTAGAAGCGAGTTACCGACTGCCAACGTTCTCGAGTAAACAGTCTTGTGCTCACTGTGTGCCGGGGCCTCCCAAATCACCAGCTCGTCCTAAAGCATAAATCGACTCCAGCGCTGTGACGGCGCTAATTCGAGCCACTACAAATTCCCCTGCAAATTGCGTCATGAGTTTGCTCGAATCCTCTTCTCCATTACCATGGGCGAACAGGAGCGGCAATGACAAAGCTCAGCACAACATCAGTCTCGTTCGCCGTGGCACCCACTGTCATCACGACACTGTTTTCACATGTGAGTCTTGTCTGCACTACCTGACCCTCAGACATAACTCGATGCCAAGCAACGGCTATGTGCTGCGCCTCCATCTGTGGCATGCGGGCCGGCAATGGTTTCACCTTACCGCGATGACTGCCGACCTACGTGCTAACTGTGACTTGTCAATGGCAGTATCTCAATAGGGAGCTTTTGAAAGAAAAGCCGACCGTGCACCTTTCCTACGACGAGGGGCTCCGTTTGGTGCGAGCATTTCTCCAGCACGCGGCACACCACACCGTCGAGGACTTGCAGGCATTCACTACCCAATGGGTGCCCTCGCCGCAATGGGTGAAGCTAGAAAACATCAAAATACCCAAACAACAATTGTCGCGGTCCGCTGAATTGATCAACGAGGAGCTTGGCGACGACGGCCGCGCTCTGGTCGGCGGCGGCTTATGGTGGCAATGGCGCAAACCAAAGAAGCCCCTCGAGGCCGAGTGGATTGAGATGCGCGCCCATGCCAATGAGAGAAAGAAAACCGGCGATCCAGGCCAGCGCGTTATTCTGTACTTTCACGGCGGCGGCTACTACTTTGGCAGCGTCGACGAGCACCGCTATCAGATGCAACGCCATGCCCGCAAGCTGAAAGCCAGAGTCCTGGCCCCGAGATATCGACTTGCTCCGCAGTTTCCTTTTCCCTGTGGCCTGCAAGACTGCCTGGCAGCATATCTGCACCTACTCTCGTCCAGGGATCCCAGCACCATCATCCTGGCCGGCGACTCTGCTGGCGCTGGCATGGCCATGGCAGTCTTGCTGATTCTGCGCAACCAGGATTTGCCGCTTCCAGCTGGCGCTATTCTGATCAGCCCTTGGGTAGATCTGACACACTCTTTCAAGAGTCTTGCTGGTGATGCCCCGATGGATTATATTCCCACAAACGGCTTTCACCACAGACCGTCCAGGGCATGGCCTCCTCCAAATGATGACGACATTGCCGAGATCAAGCGAGATGCCCAGCAGTTGAAGCGCGTACGAACAGGAACCCCAACCTCTCATGATTCCAAAGCTGAGATTACACCGGAATTCGAGCACAAACCCGATGAACGGCAGTATATTACACTTGACATTGATGGCAAGCCTGTCACTATCAAAGATCAAATACAGGTCCGTTCAAATATATCAGCGTGGCCTGCACATAAAATACTGATGCTGTAAATACGTAGCTCTACACTACCAACGCACTCCTCACCCACCCTCTTGTTAGCCCTGTGCTCCAAGCCACGCTCGGAGGGTTGCCGCCATTGTTCGTCATGGTTGGCGGTGGGGAGATTTTGCGCGACGAGCAAATCTACTTGGCCCACAAGGCTGCCAACCCGCAGAAATATGCGCCTCCCATGGAAAGGTTATCAGCCAGAGAGAAGGAGCAGCTCGCTAGATTCAAGCCTACTGATGTGCAACTACAAGTCTGGGAGGATCTATGCCATGTCGCGCCCACTCTGAGCTTTACCAGACCAGCAAAGTTCATGTACCGCTCAATCGCGCAGTTCGGTGCATGGCTACTGGCGAGAGCCCAGCACCGTGGGATTGATATTATGGACGATGATGAGATATCCGTCATTTCTTCATCGGGCTCTCGGACTCAACAAGGTAACGATACTGGAACAGACGAGAGTCGCAAGGAAAAGTACACTGCCGGAACTGCATCCGGGCAAATTGGGAAGGCCGGCGATCCTCTCCCACCTTTCAAAAACCACATGATTCGACAAAGAGTCACTCGTCATGGTGTGACTCTTCCGCTTGCGCCGGAAGAAGAGCTGGATGCATGCACAATAGAACCGACCGATGTTGGAGTTTTCAAAGCAGGAACAGCAAAGAAGTGGCTTGCTACTCGTCGCGAATACGACACTCGATACGCTAGTGCCAAGTCCAAGGTTCATAAGCGGCTAGTGAGTGACCTTGCTACTGGATTCCAAGACTTTGGGCCGGGAGAATTGCCACCGCCCGCAGCTCTGGCAGGCAGACGCAAGCTAGAGTCTCACATGGTGGAGAGGAAGAAGAAGAGAAGCCTCGGTCTATCTCTCTGGTCACTTTGGGGATCCAAGCATGATGAAGAAACAATCTTGCGCGAGCAGCAGGCAGACCAGCAGCCGGAAACGGACGTTGTCGAAGAAGATGCTGGAGGCCGCATTTCTCACAGAGAGCAAGACGCCGAACAAAGAAATCAAGTACAAACCCCCAGCGATGTCACGAGTCGAAGCCGCTCTTGCCGCAGGACGGTTGTGGACGAGCATCAGACAGAGTCTGGCCAAATGAAGACACGCCAGTTGTCCAGTTACTGCACAAGCGACAAGAACAGGAAGCGTCCAATCCCGGCCTGCTGAGCCCAAACTACGTGCCAGAAACTGGTGTTGCTGGAAAACGCCCGTTCATCAAGGGCTTGGCTCTGCCTTTCAGCCTCAATAAGGAAGCCGACACCGCCAGCATGCTTACTCTCACGTCTCATGCCAGCCCTAGCACGGAAGCAAACAAGCAACTCGCCACCCCGCTCTATGGCCATGACAATAGCGATGGAGATGCTGTGACGCGGGATATCTCCCCAAGCGAGGCACCAGCAATTTTGGTCCAAAATGGCGCCGCAGCTTAGTCTCTGGGTCGGGGACAGACATGGAAGGCGAATTCACCTACATTCAAGATTTACACGTAGACTGCGCATTTCCGCACAGCATTAGTAGACTGCGCATTTTAGCACAATAGCAAGACTTTGCGGGTTCTGCTTTGTAATATCACAATATTTGCAATTCAATAGAAGTTGTATTGTCCCAAGATTTACTGAAATTGATACATGGTAGTGTACATTCGGGAGGGTATATACACCCTGCCGCAGTCCCCGATGGCCTGCGGCAGCCTTTCGTCATTCTTTTGCCCTAGTATACTCTGTGTGAGAGAAACGTTTCGTTCAATCACACAGATTCGTTCGGTAGAAAGCTTTGGCCGCCTAGTCCACGCCGTTGTATCGCTTCCATTGCTCGACGTAAAAGTGCGGGTCGGCCGAGCCCTTTGCCAGGCCTTTGTAATCACCAGACTCTGGGTAGACTTGTCGGCTCACGAATGGCGTAAGCTGAACATGAGAAGTTGCCGTCAGCGACACAATGCGAGAGCAATCGATAGGCTGTTAAGTTTACCTTGAAGTCTTTCAAATCTGGTACCGCATATGTGCGCACTTTGTTCCATTCGATGACGTATCCTCCGTATCTCGTATGACGACCCATGGAGCCAGTGCGGTTTCCCTTGTAGAAGCCCTTGTTCACATCCTTGGTCGTCAGCTTCAGGTGACGGTAGCGTCCGACTTGAAGGGGCAGTGTCGGCCTCATGGTGTCGGATGTTATGAAGCAGTTTCCTCGAGGCGGTTCGGTAAAATAAGTCGGGTTTTCGCAATACAAGATCCCGTCTAGTGTCGCATGCGCAGATTCGGACTTCAAAGTTGTAGGCGTGGGAAGGATGTTTGCTTGTCGAGCGCATCTTGAAATTTCCCTGTAGGTAGCTGTTCCAGCGCAAACATGTCCCGGCGACTGGCGTTGTTCCGGTTCCGAAGTGCGGCTCTAGCCGACCCACCCTGTCCCTGGCTCATGGAGCTATGCCGCTGTCGTTGTGTCAAACGGCGATTGCGACTTGGACCATTTTCTGGATCGTAAAATTGATCATTTCTGGGAGCAATCATTGTTCGGTCGAGGTGTGATGTTTTTCGCAACCACGCCAAATTTGTGACTCACGTTGACTTGGCATGGCTTTCGGCAAGGTAGCTATTGGGGCCCTACCCACCAACTTGACGAGGGGCATGAGCTAACTGTAGTGGTGGACTGTACCAGTAACGGTATCCGGTGCTCTCCTCACATTTTCGAAGAGCTCCCGGCGCAAGTCGGCGCGCAAGCAGAAAAATGGACGGATATCCGCTAGGAAGCCTTGACCATAATGTACCGCTGATTGTTTTCTCGGGCTTGACGTCGACATCTTCCGAGATTGAGCTCGATGCGTCCTTGCAAGAGCACGCGGCATTGCTTCGCTCCGATTTGCCCCCTCTGGATAGCAAAGAGGCAGAGCTCCTAGAGAAACACTTTGGGGATGTGGACAGCGAGGGGCAATCATGGACTGGAGTCTCGCGAGAAGAGCCATACCGGCTTCGTATCAAGACCGTAGGACGTGTGAGTGACATGATCGTGATACTTGCAATACTCAGCGCTGACTTATCGCAGACCTACCCACTGCCACCGAAGCGCGCGTCCCTTCCAGAAGATACTGAGCCGACGAGAATGAACCCTACACTACACTCACCATTTTCACCTCTCAGCCCAGTTTCAGTGTTATATCCTGACGGTTTAATGAATGCGCAGTGGATACAAAAACACCAGGAATTAGTGCCTAGTGTATTCGCCTGTTGTTACTGCCTAACGAACGATCCAGCTGCAGCAACCCTTCAGGACAATCAACTGAAGACGGATATAAATAGCATAAAAGCGAAATTATTAGAAACTGGCTACAAAACGCGACTGGCAGTCATCTTTGTGCAGCGCGAGGGAGACGGAAGCTCGCCGTCCATTACCGACCAAATCTCAGATCGACTCGAAAATATTCGAAAGGGTACATCTATGGACCCAAAAGCTATATTCTATATTCACCCTCAGGACTCGCCATCGGACCTGAAACAAGTTGCCGACAGTATCCTGGCCAGTCTCTATGGGACCGCCATTGAATATTACAGAGACCTCGGCCGCCACTCGCGCAAGAAGCGCTCCCGCGGCATTGTACCACAACCAACGGTCCCGCCAACATCCGGTACCTCTCAAACCCTCTCAATGCCGGATTGGAACTTTCGATACGACTTCAAAACTGCCATCTTCTCAGAATTCAGACAAGAGTTTGACCCTGCTATTCGATCGTTTGAGCAATCATATGAGATTCTGCTAGGCCAAGATGTAATGGACACGATACCCAGCTGGAGCCCTCGCTGGAACGAGGCGCGCTTACTTGCTGATGTTATTTCAATACGCTGCCTGCGGTTGCACCTTTGGATGAACCAGCCCAGCCTGGCCGTGCGTCGTTGGCAGGCGCATCGAGACCGCATTGGTGACTTGGTTGATCGCAGAGGAAAAGGAACAAACAACTACGGGTGGCAGGCTTGGGAAGCGCGCTGGGCGCTGGTCATGGCTCAGCTTATTGAACGGGTTGAGCTGCCTGGTCTTGCGCCGTCGACTATGAACCTCTTTCTGCAGCCTGAAAAGGCTGTTTTTGGCGAGCGGCTACATCCATGGGAGTTTCTGCATCATACAGGGTACTGGTATCGTATTGCCGCTCGTCATCTTGGCGCACGTCGAACTCTTGCTCTGATGATACCAGATGAAGACCGAGCACCTCCAAAAGGCTCCGATACTACGAGCTCACAACATTACGATACATATCTGTGCCCGCCGCCCTATAAAGAAAATCCTCTGGAAGGTGAAGGGGTGAGCCATGCGCAGCTGATCATAGACTGCTTGATTGCGGCCCGCACGCAGTTCCAGGGCCGAAAACAACTACGCATAGCTGCCGAATTGTCTCTCGAATGCGCCCGCGAGATGGCCAGACTAGAGAGCTGGCAAGAGGTACTAGCAATGCTGCGACCTCTATGGGAAGATTTGTCGTTTCGCAGCGATAACTGGATTGACATAACGGAAGAAATGTGTTGGCTGATGCGCCGGGCTGCCGTTGAAGCTGGTCGAGGCGAGCTTGTGATTGCTATTGATTGGGAACTCCTCGACAAAAGTAGGTTCAGATGCCGCTCGCAAAAAGTTGTGCGGAGCTAACGCATCTCAGAATTCACAAAACGCCCTTACTGGCACTATGACCTCAGCAACAGCCTCGATGGCATGAAGTTGGAGGAGAGCCCCTCTGTGGATGTTTCCGACGGATCAGCGACCAGCTTCATTTCTACCTCGTTTGTGTTTCGACATAAAGAGAGCAGAGCGGGAGACTTTTGTAAAGCTCAATTGTCTCTTGTGTCTAATGCTATGCCTGGCTCGGCGCCTATTATTCTGACGAATGTACGAGTTGAGTTTGAGGGTAGCCTGAAACCGATAACGCTGGAGCACACACCATCGGATGAGAAGCCAACGGGTCGGCCGACAACAATTTCTCTTGTAAAATTGGACGAAGAATTTCCCGAAGAGTCTGAAGATGATCTGCCGACGAAGCTACACGGTAGCTGTAACCTGACCCTGGAGGCGGGACAGCGACTTGTCATCGAGATGGCAATTCCGTTGCGAGAAGCTGGTGAGGTTGAACCGTTATCGGTTGCGCTCACTATGGACACCAAGGCATTTGACTTGAGCCTGACCCTTCCATTCAGAGACACGGATGCGGCAGTGGGGTGGTTTACCGCGGGCTCAGCCAAGGCTCGCAAGGTGCGGGCCGATTCTAGGACGTTGAGCATTCAACCGCGTCCACCAAAGTTGGATATCAAAGTTGCTCGACAGCTGCAACAATACTACGCAAATGAGCCGGTTGCATTACCCATGGTGCTACAGAACAACGAGGACGAAGCGGCCACAACGAAATTGGACATTCATGTATTCGGTAAAGTGATACCAATATTGCACGTTCAAGCGGGCGACAAAGATTATGCTACCGAGGCTCAGGCTGGAGAAGAGACTGAGCTAGGCGGTATTAGTCTGGGCAAGATTGAAAGCTTGGCATCACGAGAGTTCATCCTGGAAATTGAACCAATCAGTGGCCCGATGTCGTACGAGCTACAATTCAGAGCGACGTACCACCTGGAAACCGATTCGGCTACGCCCATTATACAAGTGTTCTCAGTGCAGCTTGACCTGGTGAACCCTTTTGAAGCAAATTACGATCTTGTTCCGAGATTGCACCCTGAGCCATGGCCGAGCCTTTTTGACCCGGAGGGCTTGGAGGATATCGATGAAGAGGGGAAGCAGCGGACGGCCATTGGGCTCATTCAGCGTTGGTGCCTCTTGTCGCACTACGCTTCATTTGCGCAAGAAGATGTTTTGGTCCTGGATACAGAGGTTGAGGTGACTGAATGCATTGGTCAGGCACGCTGCAACGTGAGAAAGCTCGGGGGCATGACGGGGGCGGATGGGCTTCTAGTTGAGCCAAGAACGATGCATGAATCGCGTTTTGAGATTGAGGCACAGAAGATGCAACTAGAAGATCGGAGCCCCGTATCGATGGAATTGGCTTTCAAGATCAAGTGGCGGCGAGCGGACTCGAGCCCTGAAAGCCCGCCAAACACTACAACCATGCCCGTGGGCCGATACATGGTTCTGGGAGCGGAACCGCGCGTGCTGGCCACTTCATTCCACGGAGAGCCCGACGAAACAAGCACAGCGCAGCTTGACATTACGATTGAAAACCCGTCGAACCACCTGCTCACGTTTGGACTGACGATGGATCCGAGCGAAGAATTTGCCTTTGCGGGACCCAAGCAGACGACGTTGCACATGCTGCCCATGTCGCGGCGGACGGCAACGTACCGGCTGCTGCCATTGAAGAGGGGCTGCTATGTGCGGCCAGGACTGGTGGTGCGGGACAAGTACTTTCAAAAGGTGCTCCGGATTATACCCACGGAAGGCATGAAGATTGACAAGGACGGTCTGTTGCTGTGGATTCCGGGACTGGAGGATGATGATGATGACGATGATGATGATGATGAGCAGGATGAGGGAAAGGAACAGGAGTAGGGATATGCATGATGTTAAGGGGGGATGCGGGCGCTACATGGAATGGGTTATTCTGCATGGAGATGTACAAGATGTGTTATGAATACTTTTAAAGAAGAGAATTGTGCAAACGAAAATATCGTAAAAGTGAATAAGCTGCAAGTCTTGTAAGATGATGAAAATGTTTGCGCGGCGGTGGGCGGACGTCAATGTGGGGTGCCGGTTGATGACGAGGCAGCGTTGGCAGAAGGCAACAGCGAAAGATTATTTAGTTATTTGATTGTTTTCCATGACGAGTTTAACGTGGCAGAATACATTTTGTGAGGTTGATGACGTGGAGCTTCATATTAGGCGTAGCCATGTAAGTGAAGCCGTGAATGCACAATGACATCAGCCGACGGCGGAAATCAGGCCGCCTTGCCAGTCAGCCGGGGCGTCAGCAGTTTTTCTTTGTAGTCGTGGCGGGCTGGCGAGGTATTGCAAAGTTGTAACTATGTTCAATTAATCATGATGATTCTTTGACTTGCGTATTTTCTGAAATCAATTAATTCGATGTAACTACGGCCCCTGTTCTTTTTTCACCGCGCTGGTGCTTGTCTCGGTTTCAGTGTTGACTGCCACGTTTGGATGTGGAATTGTCTAGGTACCTACCGAATGAGGAAGCCCCATAATTAAAGTTGGACATCGGTAAACTTCAAGTCCGGGATGGATGATTGTTCGTTCCCATGACAAGGCTTGGCGATTTCGGCCTCGGACAAGCCAAGTTAGACAACAAGGGCTTTTTCATCCATTGCAATCAATCACTTTTGAACCTTGGCAGGGGACTTTGTGGGACGGGCTTCAGCCTTGCGGGTGTAGTTGGACGGAGCTATAATGCGTCGAGAGGGGTTGCTGGATCAAGGTAGGCTCTCTTGGTTGGGAAACGCGCAAGGCGATGGCAACATGGGTGCCGAAAATGCCAGCCCAAAGTTGTCAAGTGCTCGACGAGTGTTTAGGCAATTAGGCCTCGCATGCTGCAGACATGACCAGCACACGCTAGACAATTGTACTGTATTGAAAAGACGTCAAAGAGCAGCCGAGATCTCATCTCACACAGCCATGTAAATATCTGATTTATACGACCCTTGCTTTCTTGGCCTTTTTCTTTTTCGTGACTGTGTACGGCTCTTGAGCGTGAATGGAGGGAATGCCGCCCACCTTTCGGGCCGGCGCATCAACGAACCGGGGGGGGGGGGGGGGGGCA
>JAPFSE010000025.1:0-27252 GCA_030777785.1 Beauveria caledonica | reverse complement strand
GCGGCGGCGGCGGCGGTGGAGGTGCCGGCTACATGACGGCGCGCGACACCTGGGGCTACGGCTTCGACAAGACGTCAAACTCCAACGGCAGCAGCAGGGCCTCGTGGGCCACCAGGGAGGCACCTGGCATGTCGCGCTACCCAGCCATGCCTGCTGCGGCGGCTAGCAACAGCAGCAACAGCGGCAGTAGCCATACAAAGCAGCAACAACGACAACAACAACATCACCACCACCATCAGCCATATAACCGCGAAAGCTGGCGCCCGAGCGCCATTGGCCTCGCCATCTCCCCGTCCAAGCTGTTCGCCAGCAAGAAGACGCTGACACCCGTGAGCACGCCGACCCGACCGCGGCCGCTGTCGAAGCTGCTACCCGCCAAGCCCGACATGACGCCCGCCAACACAATCAGGACTGGCTTGTCGCCGCCGCCGCCGCCGCCGCCGCCGCCGCCGCCGCCTCCCGCCGCGACGTATCAAGAAACCCGCGGCGCCCAAGCCCCCCAGCAGCAGCCGTTCCTTCACCCCATAGCCGCCCAGTTCATGCGTCCTACCGCCGCCGCCGCCGCCGCCAGGCCCACGTCTCTGCGCCTCGTCATTCCCGACTCCCAGCCACTACCGCCACCACCGCCGCCTCCCGCCCCCGAAAAGGACCTCCATCTCCAGCGCCAACCCATCCTCGGCCGCGAATCCACCCTCACGGAATTCGAAGAGGACGACCTGCACCGCTCCGCGTCCACGGCCGTTGGCCAGATCTGGCGTCCGCCCTCTCTGCTGCCCGACTCTGCCGTCGCCGCTCCCTATTACGTCGCAGATGGCTCCGGTAACTGGGTGCTCGGCGACGCGCGCAAGAGTATGGCCGCCGGCGCCGGCGCCAGCGGCAAGGAAACGAGGTGGCCGCAGAGCCCGGAGCCAGAGAGCGCCGTCTCGGCGCCGCGCATCGCCACGGCGCGCTCCGGCATCGTGACGACTGCCGTGCAGACGCACATTATGGCGCCGCGACGGTCACCAGCCATGCTGACCCCCAGAGACGAGACAGCCCGCGCTACGATGGACAAGTACACGCAGAAGCAGCAGCAGAAGCACGGCAACAACGGCCCGCAAGAACTCGAAGCGTCGCCGTCGCTGCCGCTCATTATAGACAAGCAGAGGAGCGCAAAAAAAGAGACGACCCAGGCCGGAGCCGCTGCGCTGGCACCTCCCAAGACGCCGCGGATTCGCTCCATTGTACACACGCCAAAGACGGTGCCCTCGCCGCTCTTCTCGCGGCAACCCAATCCACGATCCGCCTCGCAGCCACTTCCTACCACGTCCGCGTCCACGTTCGACGGGCGCTTGCTCACGGTGCGTCCGGCCCCGTCGCGCGTCATGTCGGACGACAGCGGCATCACCACCTTTAGCGTCTCGTCTGCCACGTCAGACGATATGCTGCCGCCGGCGCCGGCTGCCAGCAACAGAAACCTCTCCCCCGTGGCCGAGTCGCCCCATGGCCGCGCCGCTAGCCGCGCCGCCGTCCACGAACTTCCCGCCACCGTGGCCGCCTCGGACCACAGCAGAAGTAGTAGTAACGGCGGCGGCGGCGCTAGTTCCGTCTCGTACCCGCCATGTATTACCGGTCGCGGCACGCCCGCGCCCCACGGTGACCATGCTATATTCCCAGGCAGCGCGCTGTCGCCGCCGCCGCGGATGGCGCTCCTGAGCAGCCAGCCAAGCGCGAGCCAGTCCAGCCCGACGCTCGGCTCTGTGACAACACCACATCAAGGCCACGCCGACGCGGCGTCGTTTGAGCGACAACCGCTGCCGTCTGCCCCGTACCATGGCGCGCCGGAAGCGCCTCGCGGCGGCATGGCACGAGGACGAGGACATGGCGGCTCCATGATGACGATGATACGCCCGCAGCCGCCCGACATGCTCCGCGGCCCTACCCTTCTTGCCCCTCAGCATCCACGCACCGGCTCGCCCACCATGCGTATCGTCGAGCCCTCGCCTGAGCCAGACCCTATGCATCCCACCGCCACCACCACCGCACCACCCCGCGACGACCGTTTCCTGCTTCCCTCCGCCGCCATCACGACCCGTCCTCCCCGACGTCGCCCACCTAGCCACCTCCCGCATCCCTTTCCCATGTACCCCGTTTGCCGCAACCTTCCACCTCCGCAGCAGCAGCAGCAGCAGCAGCAGCAGCAGCAGCAGCAGCCAGACCCCGCGCCGCCGCTCTGCACAGCCCCGTACCCCCCTTCTCCTCCTTATCCTTCTTCTTCGCCCCGCCGCCATGGCGAAAACAACAGCAAGAACAAGAACAGCAGCAGCAGTAGCAGCCTTAGCCGGTACCCGGGCCACCCGATGCCGATCCCGCAACCCTACAAGCCGCGCGCGTCGCCCTCGCCGTCCCCGCGCGCTGCCGTCCTCCGCTCAGACTATGACCCCGCCGCGCACGACAACAGCAGCCAGGAAGCGCTCGCCGACGCGTCCCCGTCCTCGTCGCTGCTCGCAAAGAGGTTGGGGTCGACACGCGCCGCCGACATGGCGCTGCCGACGCAGAGCAACCGGCAGCGGGAGCGTCGCTGGCAACAGCAGCAGCAGCAGCAGATGGGGGAGGGCAGGATGCAGAAGAGGACGCCGGATATAGAATATCTTGCGACGCCGGAGCTGCCGAGCACGCCGACGTGGGTACCGCGGTTGACGCCGACGCGTCGAGGGGAGGACCTGGTGCTGAACGTGGGCTGAGCTCTGATACAAGAAAAACAAGGAAAAAAAACATGGGACTTGAGAAAAAAAGCAAGATAAAAGAAAGAATACAGGAAGAAGATACTTTGCATCGAACAAAGTCATGTACGACTAAATGACTAGGTCATGAGCTTTTGGGATAATTGGTTTATTTTGGAAGCGTCTTTACACTACTCGGCGCTTAGGGCGCATTCCCTTGTCAGGATGATATCCAAGCTTTACATAGACAATCTTTGAAAGTTGTATTTATTCGAGGCTCGAAACCTTTAATTTTAGGACCAGCAAAGTACTTCTCCGGTTGTTAGGTGACAATGGTGCTTCACTTCTGGTGTGCACGACCTAGTTCCTCATCTATCATGGCCGTCTCCATCGGATCCTCTCGCTCACCTCCGTTCCGATTTCTGCCTGGGGTGCTGAGATTGCTCATGCTGTACCCGTCAAAGTCTAGGTCATTTCCAGTCTCGCTGCTTTCGTCTGATCGATGCATCCCCCTGCCCCTTTTCCTCCCGCTGCCAATATGCAAACCTCGCTTCAAGTCACTCATCTGATTGTCCAGCGCATCCAACCCTTGTCCTAAAGCACCACGATTCAAATGAGCACCGGCATCAATGAGGCGATTCTTCTTTCGGATTTCCTGCCACCGCGTCTTGCTGCCAAGCTCGAGAATGTTCATTCTGCGTGTCTTTCCAATGGGGTTGCCAATCATGATTGGACGCCACGCCTGCTCCTCTTCCATCATAGCCTGCGGGTCATTTGGCATTGATGCTCGGCGAATGGTTGACTTTCGCCTGGCTTCCACTACTCGATCCATCTCGTCAACTTTGGATCGTGGAATGATTTGAATTTCCACAAAGCGGACAAGAACCAAAAGTAAAAGGACCGTCAGAACAAATAAAATGCCTGCAACGACGCCAGTTGCAACTTGCTGTCCTAGGGTCCTCGTGACATGCCCACCGAGTGCAGTAGAACCAGCAGCCAAAATAAAAGCAAAAGTATGGATAAGAGCAAATCCAGCAGTTACTCGGGGAAAGGAGGAGTAGTTCGTTCGCTTTGGATTCCGGGCAGAAGAGCCACGTTGCCGACCCGTCATCCCAGGGCTCAGATCGGAGCAGTCAAACGTTTCCATGATGAGGCCGTTGCATTCAGAAATAGCTAGGCACGAGAGAAAGCCAACACCAAGAGAGAATATTGTTGGTAAGCTAATATGCATAGGTGGACCGGCAGAAACAGCCGCGTAGCAAATGCCGGCCAGTGGGAGAAGTAGCGAAAACACTGTCCGGCGCACCATGTGGGAAGACCAAACGACGCGTTTGTCTAGCGTAGCTTTGCTGGTATTGAGTTGCGCAAATCGAGATCTGGAAAACAAGTTTGCTTTCTGGAACGGAATTGCCAATAGTGCACCCAGTGCCATGCTGGCAACCAAAAGACCGACTGCAGGAGATCGAAATCTGTAGTGCTTCGAGGCCAAGGAGCCCAAAAGAACAATGATCAAGACTACCTGACAGTAGATCCAGGAGGAATATATCGCCATCACTAGAAACCCTGGCTGGCGAAGCATCTCCATGGATAGAACAATGCCATGGTACACCTCTTCTCCCCACCACCTGGGCCCGGTCTTGGCCCTGTGCATCATGATTTCGCCACGCGCCACACGGCGAGAAATGTCAGAGCCTGTTCTGACCTCTGCAACAGAGCGTCTGTAAGCCGAACGGCGGACTTCTGGACAAACGACGTTGAGAAACAGCACCACGGCGATGAGGATGATGCTGACATAAAAACCCCACGTCGGCGTATACTTGTCGATGATGGACGCACCAACGAGAAAGCCTACTCCAAGAGAGCCAATCCAGCACCAGGTCCAGATGCCGAGCCAGACTCCCATGCCACCTCCGTGTCGCCGTGCATCGTAGTGATCGACCACCTCTTGATGAGGATTCACACTCATCAGGGAGGCACCAAATAGGTCAGTCAGAGTGGAATGAAAGTTCATGCTGGCGAACCCAAGCGATACACCCATCAGTGTCCTCGAACCAAGGAGCAGCGATCGCCACTCCACTGAATCAAATAGTCTCTGAGAGGTAACAACAAGTGCTTGTGGAAATAAAAGAGGCATTGCAAGAACGAGACCAGTTAAAATATAGGGTTTTCTCCCGTGAAGTAATGGCAATGGCCATAGAAGAAAAGTCGGAATGGCCAAGCCGAGAAAGCAGCCAGTATTTCCATGAACAACAACATGAGCAGGGTCAATGACATAGTACTGAATGGACGGAACCAATCCAGCATAGATTCCGAGAATGATACCAATCAAAGCGGTGCTGATACAAGCGACCGAAGCGACGAATCGCTTGCGAATTGTCGACCAGTCTCGGGCGATAGGCTGGCGTCGATGCGATCGTGCTAGATTGAATCGTTGACCCGCCCGTAAGCTGACATGTGAGCGCCGTCGTAAACTGATGCCATGATCGGTAGGCATTTGCCGCCCTGCGATATCTTGCTCTGGGAGTTGCTCGTTACCGGATTGAAAGGCACCATGTGGCACCGCGTCGGTCGCTGTTTGATAGGGGTTCATATAAGCTCTCTGTTTACCTCGAGCACCTCCTGGACGAGCATTTCCACGCGTTTGGGGGTGCACAGAGAAAGACTGGTTACCATCTTCTCCCATTGCAGTACCTGGAAGATGAAAGGTAACATGTCGTTGTGTTTGAGAATACTCTTCCGATCGGGCCATCATTGCATCGTCCGAGTAATTTTCTATTATCTCGCGGAGACGAGGTCTATTGTCAGCTGTAGAGAATGTTTCTGCATGTTTGCAAGTGGGCCTTGGCGAAGAGTAGACTTCTGTCTTTTCTGATGAAACCTCGCTGGAGGAAGACATGTCTGAGTCGGATCTTGCTGTCTCTTTGCTACTTTGCCGAAAGTGAGTCGAAGAAGCATGGTTATTGGAGAAATTAACCACCTGCGAAGCCATGGAGACTGCTTCATTCACTAGTCTCTCCAAGTCGCTCACAGCTCGACGAAACAAAAAGCCATCGAAGCGCGAGTCTGATCTAGTAGAGTACTTTGACAGTCCGGTCACTCTTCGTGCTAGTTGAACATGGGCCAAAGACGGGTCCTCTAAAGCATTGACAGACTTGGATCGGGAGCCGAAATTTGTCGGGCGCCTGGTAAGCCTCGTTGTGTAGGATTCGGGATACCACAGCATTTCGCGCAGCCACTTTGAGGCTCTAGTGTAGTCGAGTAGCGAACCAACTGAATGACTGCGTTTGAGGGTCCCGTTTGGCAAAAGAGAAATGTCCGAAGCAACGCAATTCACTTTATCCGAGTGGCTGTGGGACATGTCTACTAAAGAAGGCTTCTGCCGTAAAGGGCGAGTTGGAACTGGAGGTGACAGCTTGACTGAACTCCCTTTTTCGTCTGTTGGAAAGGTCACACAAGCTGAAAGGCTGTGGCGGGCATCTAAAGAGCATGTTAGATGTGTCATTCAAAGGGTAATATTCAACGTACCTTTTGCGTGCTGCCAAGAATAATCGGGCTTACCGGGCGAAGGCATTTGCATTACAATATGATGATGACCTGGGTGCGATGCAATTGTGCTGAATGACGCAACGCTGCAAGATTCGTCGTCCAAAAGTTGAAGCGCGTCTCTTGGATCCGGAGAGTCGTACAATGGGAAGTTGACAACATTCTGGGCTGACAATGGCTGCAGGTGTGACGCGTTGGAGTCCGACACCGGGGTGTGAAGCTGGCGAGAAACGGAGCCATCCTGCTAGGGAGCTCTGATGGAACTCGGGCAAACTTCTCGGACAGTTGGAGTTGGCATTGGAGAGGAAGATCTGCGTACTGATAGAAGGGAAATTAGAAATATGCGTTAGGCAGGAAGTTGCGAAGGGATGTACCAATAGTCGAGCGCTTTTTGTCGGACTTTTTTGGCCGGTCGGCAGTGCGAAGGCGAAACGGGTTCTCCTTTGCGGCACCATCGATGCTGTTCAGTTCAGAGCCGTTTGAAAGCTTCTGTACGGGGATAGAGTTTTGCTTAGTTTTGTCCTGGAGCAGAGTTAGAGGCTCCTTTTCGGCATCATTATAACCCCCGATCATTCTGGAAAACAGGCGCGATGGGTGGCGGCGGCGGCAACCTTTGTTTTTCGTATTAGTCGGGAGGTGGTCATATGCTCCAATTGCAATTACGGGGCGAGTGATGGATAATGATGGACGATTGCTCGGGGCAGGAGTATTGTCGAAGCTCCCAGTGTCAGAATCGGAGCTCGCAGATTGGTGAGAATCAGCTGGCCAGGCCTCTGCGTGCGAGTAGAGAGCGGATAACATCTTGTGGGCGGTGTTTGTGACGGGCGATGTACCACAGACTCAATATTCTTTTCAAGATGATGAAAAGTACATGTTGGAGAGGCACAAGAAAACGATCCGATCGAGATGATTGTGGTGCTAGACTGTTACACGGCCTGGGTAATCTGTGGCAGATGTGAATGGAAACCGCGTATCAAGGATAAGGGGAGAAACAAATGCTGTAAAGATGAGTGTATAAATACTGATAGGATTTCGGAGCAGTAGAGAGGTAGGATTGGAGATGATGGCAGAGTGATTGATGCTGCTGGAGCGAAGGTTCTGCGTTTGTAGGTTGCAGAGTGGCCAGGAGACAGCCAAGGCCGACTACCTACCTACTCTTTCAAAAAATCCAGGCGGGGCCGATCAAGCAGCAAGCACCTAAGTCGGGATGCAAGACACATGACGCAGCAGAAGTTGAATAAAATAATGCTCTAAATTAGGAGCTCAAATCTCTTTACATTTTTGTATTGATAATGTGTTGACTTGACATCAAGTAGCAGGCGATACAAGTATGCTCACCAAGACTCAAGCACTCATGCGGGGGCACACCTAGAGACGCGCCCGCGTCGGATCTACCCCTAGCTACCTAGCATACCATGAACCTCGTGTACGCATCAATCTGTATATGCCTCCACTTTCGAAAACGGTAAAAACGATTAGCCAACTCGGCGATTTTAGCGTCTATACAGTTTGTGTTTACCAGAACACGAAGAGATAAGCGCGAGATGGTGGTTTGCTTTCCCCAAGTGTCACAGCTCGCGTATATCTTTGGGGGCCGGGGGGAGGGGCTGCCTGCAGATCGGCAAACACCAACATGGCGAGTTCTTTTCTTAGCTTAGCTCGCACTAGGCATCTCGCCAATCACAGTCTTTTGTGTCAAAGTTTCTCTCTGACAGCTTTGGAACCCCACCGTGAATAGCTGGGTCGCCCTATTTACAGCCTCGCCCCGTGTTCCCTGATTTCCCCCCCAAATCCGGTTGCCGTTGGGCGGTTTTCCAACTTGCCCCGTGTCTCCACACTAGCCGGCCGCCCGATTAGGCAACTGCTTGTGGAACACATACTTCAGGTGGCCTGAGTCACATCCGCTTGCCACGAGGTGGCTGTCGATTGCTTGGTCGTTTAGTCTCTCAAAAAAAGTACGGCGAGCACAATGCACATGGTCACTCAATTGACTGCGGAATACTACATTGCTTTTATGATTCTGTGTTTCAGCATGTTTAACCTGGGAGACATTGGCAGCCTCGTTCACCACTCCACAGTGGACGACGAATTATGGGTATCAGCCATGCGCGTGTATCCGTTCGTGCCATTCACATGCAAGGGCCTTCAGCATTGGAAATCAGAAAAGACTGAATTTCGGTCAATAACCATCTAGAAAAGAGAGTATCCAGTACTCTGTTGTGTAGGCCGGCACAGCCAAACCGGGGCTGCAACCAGTACAGCATAGCATCGTAAACAAAGATGGTAGTAGAAAACAGTCAAAAAGGAAAAAAAGCCAATGCTTCCTGTGCGTGTAACCGTATATCCGTACCCTATAATGTCCTGAAAGTGTGGAGAGAATATGCCGTTTTTTGTCTCTGCGAATAGAGTGTAGTTGGCCATGGGCCCCGAGAATGAGATGAAATGCGTTGGCAAGCGGGTGGTCGTGAAGCTGACCTGCTTGCCCGAAATAAGTGGTATCTATGCGCTCTTATAAAGCAAAACAAAAGAATTGAGAGGAAATGCCCCAAAGCAGGGGGGACTTTGCAAACATGAATCCAGGAGACTGAGCCAGCTCAGCTTAGATGGTCGTAAAGTCGTCTGCTGCTAGGCCGAAACATGCCGCTGTTGTCGTAGATGGTTGTGCAAGTGCATGTATTGTAAAGAGAGGCGTTGAGTCGTGAATGCGTTCAGCGGCGAGATAAATCCAAAGCATCAGAGAATTCTTGATAAACGTGCCGCGTGTCTTGCTGCAGCAAGCTGTGAGGAGAGCCGCGAGGGGTTCGTCGAACAGAGAAAGACGACCCAGTCGTGAAGCCGAAACGGATTCAAGCACCCGCATGTGCGGCAGCAGCCCACCGCCCAAGAAAGCGCGTTTCACTTGTAGCCCTTGGAGGCTGAGCGGTAGCTGCTGTAGCCGGAGTCGGAGGAGTGGGTGAAGTGGTTGGCGGCGGCGGCATGGTGGGCGGCGTGGGCGGCGCACGAGTAGCCAACCCAGATGGTGCGCTTCTCGACGCCGTGGTGACCGTACGAGGGGCAGCGGTCGACGGCGTGCTGGTAGTAGAGGCAGCGGCAGGCGGCGTATAGCTCAACGACTTGATAGCACATGATGGAGAGTTGTGGTCTGAGTTGACTTGATAGTAACTAGAGTCTGGGCCGACGAGGTTGCAGGACAAAGACGTCACAGAAGAGCAGTAACTTTGTATGTCTGACAACGTATATCCAGCAATAGTTATGGTGCGATCAATTGTCCAGGTGTAGTACACTGTCGTGTGCCTTTCCTGTGTGTGGAAGCAGTCATGAACAGTGTAAGAGAATGGCAGTCCTATGATGTCGCAGACGAGTAGAGGCTAGCGATGAGATGAGTAGTGTGTATATGGAAAATAGGAAACAAAGAGGAGGCAGAGAAGAGCAAAACTCAAGGAAATTCGTGACTTTTTAATGAAAACGAGAGATTAGAGAGTGATGTAGGCAGCCGGGCAGAAGAGAGCCAGAAGAGGTAGCGACATATAGCCTTATAGTCAGTGGGCGGGGCCGGTAGCCTAGAGGAACTGGCCAGCTTGGGGTGTGTGGGCGGCAGTGAATTAGGACAAATCCACTTACACACCACCACCACCGCATCGTCAGAAATAGTAGAAAAAGTGTCTACGATGCATGGGGGCTGGTTTGCGAGGGGGCGGCGGGAGGATGGAGACTTGGAAAACAGTGGACATACATGGGACGACTACGCAAGTGTGGGCAGAGCGGGATGGACAAGGCTGGTGTGGGTAATTGGTAATGCTGTGGTGAGAAACGGTTTCTGTAAGGATGACTACTTTAGGATGACTACTTTAGGATGACTACTTTGATTAGCGATTGGTAATTGGTGGAGATTGGATGAGGTAGTTGGTACGAATTGGAGAGGAATTGGAGAGGAATTGGAAAGAGAGCGAATGAGGGAGGGTGTTGGTGCGTTGTAGAGGGGAGGGGGGTGAGACTGGTGACTAACAAGAGTTTGGCGAGAGAAGCGCAGCTTCGAAAGCGGAAGCCATATTCGGGCAATTCTTGTTGAACTTGACCTTACTTTTTTTTATTTTTTTTTTAAATCCAAGTGGATAAAAATAATCAAGGTTCATTACCGAAGAGGTGGCGGGCGCAGCCAATTGGCTGAAAGAAGACACGGATAGTGAGAGAAGTGCTGCCTGGACCAGGCAGAGCTAGGCAAAAAAGAGGTGAACGAAAAAGAGTCATCGTCACAACTGCTGCGGGCGTCAGTTGTCGCTCACATGAACCCAATTTTTGGAGGAGCCCAGGTGCCCAGAGCAAGGGCATACCTAGCAGCCTAGGTAGGTAGAACGCCATGTACGCAGCAGGGCTGAATTGACGAGTGGGACAGGCGGACAGGCGCGAGCAGGGGTGTCCATTTAGCAACTAGAGTTGACGGCAGAGCATAAGCTCACGGGAGTATAACTAGGTATGAAGCGTTGGTATTTCTGCTTGGTAAGATGGCAAAGTAATCGCGTATGACGGCTCCGTGCGTTTAAAAAAAATCATCACTAGTCGTTGGCTGTTATAGTTCTGTGTTACGTGCTGCAGCGACTGCGCGGCTGGCTACAGTGGCTGCTGAGACATGTATGTTGTGCAAACTGATGCGTGGTAACTGGGCACCTGGGTAGGTACTTTTGACATGTCTGACAAGGTTACAATGACAAATCGGAATACAGAACAAGGCTGTGCCATTTGATGTGCTTTTGTCGTGTGATTGCCGTTGATGAACGAGCATCGATCGGTAGTGCATTGCAGCGTGTTACTTACAGCGCGTTGTAGCGTGTCACTGTGGCTACTTGTACTGTGGTAGGTAGGTACCTGTTAGTTGGACCCTCCTGCAATAGCTCATTACAGCAGGTCGAGTCACTGGCAGTTGCTGTCGACCATCAGCCTCAACCAGGCCAGCTCACAGTCAGTCCCTGGCTCATGACTGGTTCACGTGCTCCAAACAGTCACCTCCAGTCCAGATATCCCAGGCATCCCAGGCAGCCCTCGCCTGTTTGTCCCATCTTCGTGCATCTTCATGCAGCTTCAATGTCGTGTCCCTGTCCCGTTCTCTGCCATTGCCTTTCTGATTCACCGAATCCCATCTGCTGCAATCGGTTTCTTTCTTCGAATTGACTCATATTCCCTACATCGTCAGTCGCTAAAGCCACCGGACCGAAACGGGATGGTCCTGGCCACCAGTATTCGCCAGTTCGACCAATACCAGTTTACCCTCACAGCCTCCGACACTCCACATCA
Source organism: Beauveria caledonica (assembly GCA_030777785.1). Taxonomy (NCBI): domain Eukaryota; kingdom Fungi; phylum Ascomycota; class Sordariomycetes; order Hypocreales; family Cordycipitaceae; genus Beauveria; species Beauveria caledonica. The sequence goes on along the minus strand of JAPFSE010000025.1, from coordinate 15,718 downwards.
GCCTCGCACCACGGCCATAGGGCCCCTCCACCAGACTCAGTTATCAACAAGCTGCACGGCAACTCTTGTCCTGGCACTGATAGTAACAAAAGGCAACAGATGAGCTCGCAAGCTAATCTTTTAGCCTGACACATAGGAAACCGATTTTAGATGAACTGACCTGTTGCGAACAAGCACCTTTCTCGCGCAACAAACATTCAATGGCAAGATACGAATGCTAACCAGGCACCAGTGCCGAGCCTTCAATCGCCATGACACATCGGGCTAGATGCCGACAATTGTCCTCGTATCATCGCGCTGACCCGCCATGGGCCATGCCATCGTCGGCCAACCGTTGCACCTAGAATGACGGGCACTTGTTGCTGGCTCAAATTTAGTAGTAAGCCTAACATGACATCGATGAGCAAATCGAGATGACGGTGCGGGTCGATGCCAACTACACATACCACTCATAAGTGTATCTTCCCAAACGAATCCGCACAGTCACCGAGGCAACATCGTGTATACTTGGACAAGCAAATTCTGTCAACAGCTGACGGTCAAGCACCACCTTGCCTGACTACGAAACACACACAAGAGACAGCAATCAACGACTCTGGAAAAGAAATTGCGAGACATGCAAACACTCCAAGACACGACAAGCAGGCAAGCAAGCATTATTCAATCTGTAAGTCAACGCTACGGTCGTCGCTACCCAAGTCTAGATGCATGTCCTAGACACGGGCCCTTGCTGTCATGATCGTCCAACCAAAAGCTTCACCAGTTCAACTCACGAGCAGCTACATATATCGCTAGCCCGGTGAGCAAGCCCGGTACCTAGAACGAGACAAAGTGCCACGAGCCACCAGCCGTGGCTGGAGCTGGGTGGGCGCCATCATCACCGCACCGGGGCGTACCAGTAGATAAGTAGAGGCCACTCAACCCACTCAACCCACTCAACCACCCACTGTGCAAGTATCTGCACTGTCCCGCATTTTGCCGTTGCCCAGTTTTGCGATGCAACGCGCTGCAGGCACAGATGCTATTTTTACTCACACGCATGCACACCTCGCAACACTGCTGCTCTTTTCAGGGCGTGCCTTCAGCCTTTTGCCTTGGGTGGCATGCGAGAGCAAGTCTGAAACGGCGGCTGTGAAACATGCCCTTGACCCAAGAATAGACAATAGACGCAGGGCGCTGACCTGACAGGACCGTGGTGTAAGAGTCCCTGCATCTGCTGACAATTCGCGGGCTTGTGCAGTCGTGCAAGCCGCAAAACAACCCGCCTCACACGAAAGAGACGCCTCCCAAGTCGATAGTTGCTTGGCCGTGCCGAGGCCTAGAGACTAGCTTGGAAAAAAGAGACTGGCAGCTAGACGTAAGCTATTCCCACGCTTCTGTGAATACTGCGGGGTTTCGACCCTAGCGTCGACGAGAGCCGAATCAAGCCACGCAGAGCCACGTCTAATAATAACCAAATACAAGCTTCCGGATAGAAGCAGAGCTATACTGCGGAACAAGCTTCCTTTGCCCGACACTTGGAAACACTTCTGGTCTTCCTCTCCTGGCAGCAATCCCCCACTCAATCCCCCACTGGGGCGGGGGGCGGACGGCGTCGCCGGTACTCGGTTCCCCACCGAGCGCCCGCCCAGGACGTGTAGCTCACCCGATGCGTGAGCTTACACAAGTTTATTTGCAGTCGAAAGCCGCGACTCAAAGTTGAACCACTGATCGCTTGTTTCAAAAAACATCACCTTGGCTCGGGCATTTCTTTTCCTGCTTCTGTCCTGTAAGTTCCGTTGTATTACACGAGAGTTGATGCCTGCCTGCATTGCGAACTAAAGTTGGGTTCGCTCCGAAGTTGCTGCGCCTCACCCGTCACCGCCCCCAGTCCACAGCCACCGTATAACCTCGGTGTCGAGCTTGGGACGATGCGGCGCCCGAGACGGCGTGAGTCTCTACAAATCGGGGAAACGGACAACATGAAAAACAATATGGCTACAACTACTCCGGTCTTGTGGTTTTACTCTACATGCAATGACGGGATGTTGCCCAGTTCCGGCTGCTTTCTATAAACACGTCATCCCGAAATCCATTCGGTGTACGGATATACAATGTGATGGGTTACTGCAAGGTCAGCAGATAGACACAGAAACAGGTGGGGTACCAAGTCGTTGATTGCCGTTTAGGTCGCTAATTTGCAAAAAGTTGTAAAGAGGAAAAAAAAACGGAATGAATTTGTATTGATAAATTCGGAAGTTCCATTCGCCTTTTGCTGGCACAGAAAAACATGGACAAGGATAACTTGGACGGGGTGGTGTGGGTGGTGGTCAGCCTCGTCTTCAGCCTCGTCGCCGTCGCCGAGAGCCAACCAGCATGCGTTGATGATGACTGTACAATTGGCCCTCGGAGATTTCAATTACGGATAGTTGTACCCGATTTAAACCTGAAGCGAATACTCTTTTTTTGGTCTACCTAGCATAGCTGAGCTACAAGAAAAGGGAGAAACTTTAGCAGAGGCCTCAAAGACACCCAAGTTGAATGGTACGATTTTCCTTTATTGTCACCATGCTTCTCATCACCTTCTATACTTTTCCCTTGTACACACACACACACACACACACACACACACACAGGCAGAGAGACGTAGAGTGCTTACAGCCATGCAACAACGCAATGAAATGACATTAGAATCTGAAAGCTATACCGCTTCCATGCATGCTTAATGATTTGGGTATCCGCATGGGGTTGCTCCCCTTCAAAGCAGTCCTTGCAAAAACGACCATCGATTCAACTGGACCCCCTTGATCATCATCAGGGCCCATTGTCCATGATAAAAAAAATCGTGACCAAAACAAAGAAAAAACCATAACAATTCCGAGACCTCACTGCTGTAACTCGGCAAGGGTCTTGCACCTGTCATACTTGCCACCAAATCAATAGAAAATACACAATAGCCTCATAATCATAAACCAAATACAGTCACCCAGTCTATCTTCTCGCATACAGAACATGCTGCATATTTCAAAACTCGGACCGCCGACTTGCCTTCTAGGCTCGCCGGTTCATGGCTGCAGACGCACCTGCGGCAGCAAGGTCGGGCTTTCCGCTTGTCGAGCGAGCTGTGATTCGGGGCAGCCCGCTAGAGGAGGATGTCACGCTACCTGGCCCTGCGCTGGTACGCCGGTTAAGGCTCGCCGCAGTAGCACCCGTCGCCCCGGAAACCCGTCTCGATGCCCCGTTCAGAGCCATCGCACCTTTGGTTGGACTCGGTACAGTCCGCAGCGTTCCCAGACCCTTGGGAGGATCCGGCAGAGGCCTCGACATGGTAATGGTGTTGTTTCGTTTCACTGGCGACGACTCTCTTGTCGGCATACGCGGCGCAGGTGCCATTCTTTGACACGTAATGAACTCGTGACAGATAGCATCCTCGGGCTTCAAACGACGATCGGGATCCCAGCGAAGGCAACGAGCCAGAAAGTCGACAAAGGCTTCATCGTCGCACTTGAGTGCCTGCTGCAGCGTCTTGGATGACGGGCGTCTTCTGCGGCCCTTGGAAGATACTGTCAAGCGAGGCTTGCCCATCGAGTCGAAAAAGAGCTTTTTGCGTGTGCTCTTCTCAATTAGATGCTTCTCCGGTGGACCAAACACTTCCATAATGCAAGCAAGCTGCTCCTGCTCATTCTCGCCTGGGAAAATGGGCACACCAGTGTAAAGCTCAGCCAAAATACAGCCAACACTCCACATGTCGATTGGCAAGCCATACGTCATCCCCAATATCACCTCCGGGGACCGATAGAAACGAGATTGGATATAGGTATATACCTTTTCATTTTCGAAGCAGCTCGAGCCAAAGTCAATTACCTTGAGGTCGGGGCGCATAGGATGTTTGAGCAGGATGTTCTCTGGCTTCAAGTCGCAGTGAATAATCTTGCGCTGCTTGAGCAGAATCAAAGAGCTAAGAATCTGCTTGGTGAAGCGTCGGATAATAGTGAGAGAAAAGCCGCGGAATGAATGCGCCTTGATGAACTCGTACAGGTTCATATCGAGCAGCTCAGTCGAGATGCAAAGATGCCCACGAAAGTAGAAGCTTTGCGTAAAGGTAACCATGCTGTGTTTATCCTGAGGATCCTGTTGCATTCAGTCAGTCCAAATTCCAAGTAATGGGAGTCGAGGAGCGTACCCATTCACGAAGCTTTTGCAGAATATTGACTTCTACCAGGGCTTGCTGGTGGAAGCGCTTCTTGTTGCGGATAATCTTGATAGCGACCAGCTTTCCGAGCTTGTGGTCAATGCATCGAAGTACCTGTCCAAAACTACCCTTTCCGAGGACGTCTACAATCTCGTAGCGATATGCCAGGTGGTCTCCAGCAATAATGGTATAGTCGCCACGTTCATCGTCATAGCCAAAATTGGGCGCTGATGCTTGCAAATCGCCCACCACTTTACGGGCACTTTGCGTGCCGCAAAAGTAAACATCGTTGTAGTCGATAATCTCGCCTCGTTCGTAAATGTTGAGCATGGCGATGCGAATGGCTTCCTGAGGACCCACACGCTCTTTTGGTGTTGCCCTCTTTTTGAGAGCATCCAGAGTTCGGGCGGCAATATCTGTCTCCTTGCGTCGGGCGCTGATCTTGCGCATCTCAATATTGGCCTCCAAATCATATTGGTCAAGATCCTCTGCGGTGTAGGAGCCCGTCTGTCGCAGGGTCGTCGATGAGCTCTTTGATTTGATGTTCTTGTGGGTCGAGTGTACGATTCGGCTGAGGGGCTTCAAGGCTGAGTAGTCGGGTTCGTTGCGGTTACCCCATGATTCACTTTTAGAGTGAGGAAGCATTGTCTGACTTGGAGCAGAGCTCTTTCGTATTGTTCGTTGCTCATTGTTAGTGCTTGTGATGGTTAATACTGTTGGGCTCCGTGTCTTGACATTGTGTAAGTTGTTGGTAGTCGCCGAGGCGGGTAAGCGGGGAACAGCCTCCTTGGAGGACCTGACGCCAATATCATCTACATCGCCATGGTTCTTGGATGCACTGCGTTTCCAAGACAGGCTAAGTTTGCGTCGAAGTGAGCTCATGGACGAAGGCGTTGCGGGCTCATCAGGAGTCGGCGGTGGACCCGGAGATTTTGGTACATGCTTGGTGGTATCAATTGATTTGGTAACCGACTTTTTGGAAAAGCGACCTTCGGTAAGGTTACCCGTGACGGTTGCATTATCACCACTGGCTTTGGATCGTTTGTGGCCATCGAAGTCATATCCGCCCTTGGGAAGGGATGACGACAAAAAAGGCGAAATGCTATACTTGCTGTTGGGTTCTGGAAGAATTATCGACGACGAATCGGACGAGGCAGCATCGGGAGGAGACACATTCTTTCGGTGGCTGTGGTGCACAGTGCTGCTGCTTCTCAAGGCGGGCAATTCCATGGTATCGTCATATCGGTTCTGGAAGAAAGAGCTCTTAGAGGAGGTCATTGGAGTTGTCGGCGTCTTGGGAACCTGTCGAGTGGCTGGTGGGCTAGACCGGGGCTCTTTCGGAGGCTGATCCCGTAAAGCTGCCACTTTGGCCGCGGTTGGGATGCTCAAAGGAGCAAGATTTAGAGGGGGGAGTGTTAAAGGCTGCAAATGCTTCCTGGATTGGCTGGCCTGCTTCTCATCTTTGCTGGATGTAGCAATTGAGCTCTTTCTCGCACTAGGACGACGCTTGGGTTTTGTAGGCTCAGGTAGAGATGGGAGTGAAATACTACCAGTTGAGTTGCTGTGTATGCTCAGAGTTTCCACGGAGCTGAGAGCGGATCGTTTCTTGTCCAAAAAGTATGGGCCAGCAGGTGCATTGTCCTTGGGTGACTCGTAAACCTTGGGAATGGCGGGCACAGGAGGAACATCCTCATCTTCATCTTGCCCAGAACTACTCTGGGAATTGACGGTATTTTTGGGTGCTGGCAGTCGCGAATTGGTAGCCGGGACCTGGTTGCGTGGCTGCGTTGAGCTAGTCGATGATTGTTGAGCAAAGGAGGAGAAGCTGCCGGTGGAGCCAACGGAGAGGCCAGAAGTGTGCGATTTTCGGCTGTGATCCGGAGTTGTACGAGCCGAGGATGGCGTGAGAGACGGCTTTGTCGGATTAAGCGAAGGTGACTTCGAGGTTGGTCTGTTGTCCATGGACACTGGAGGTGGAGGCGGCATGCCGGGTTGGCTCATCAACTGCGGCGGCGGGGGCATCATGGACATGCGCTTCATACGGCGTGTGTCAGTTGGGCTAATAGTCCTCGCTCCCAAACCACTGGCATGAGAAGAGTGGCCTGTACCAGGCATCATGGAGGTTCTCTTGTTCCCGGTCGAAGGCGCGGCAAAGCCGCCGCGATTGTTGGCATTGAGACGTGGCGAGCGAGTGGCTAAAGACAGACGGTTTGACTCTACACCATAAGCACTAAGGCTAGGCTGGGCAGCCCGCGGGGGAGGCTGCACAGATCTGGCTTTGGCGGCTCGAGATGGGTTGAAAGGCCGGGCTGAATCTGAACCATCGATTGAGGTCCGTGTCGAATCCGAATAGCCACGGTCAGAGACGATGCTCGGCCGACGGCGCTGGGCACTGGAATATGTGTCGGAATCAAGCAGGATGCCAGGGCCCACCGACTTGCGAGGCGGCTTCGCGGTTGTATTGGCATTTGAAACCGGGGGATACTGGCTCTGGCGACGCGAACGGACCGGGGCAGGCGCGGTGAGGCTGTCTCCCGAGGCTGACCAGGAAGAGGCAATGGACGACGTGCTAGGCTGCCGGCTGGACGTGGTTGGTCTGCCTATTATGGAACTGGAGCGTGTAGGGCGTGTGGCGGTCGCGGTTGTCACTGATGGAATGTAGCCTCGATTGCTGACAGCAGTGGTGTGCGCGGAGCTCATCCTGTCGGAGGACTCGATGGCGGCCCTGGCCTTGGGGTCTAGGATGCTACCAGCTCCGGTAGGAGAGGGAAACTGGGCGAGTTTAAAATCGGTGGATGCGGATTCGATACTAGCATGGAGGTCGTCGAAGTTGACAGAAGGGAGAAAGTCGTATGAGTTGGAGGACTGGCGTGCAGCATCGCCATTTCGATTGAACGAAAAGTGCGACTGGTTGGGGGCGCTAAGCATGGGTGCGTTTGACACGGCGTTGATGCCAGTGGCGGAGGTGGACAAGGAGACACTGGATATAGATTGAGGACTGAGATGGCAGTGTTGTTAGTTGCAGGCGTGCACAAGAAGCGTGATTGATGTTGTAATAGCGTACAGTCTGGTGGGAGAGGATTCCGTGCCTCGAGACCCAGCTGTCCGACTTCCTCTCAAGGTCATAGAGCCGACAGCAAGGCCACGGAGGATGCGAGCAGGAAAAAACGGCCGAGGACGGATTGATGCTCACGGAGAGCCAGCGTCGAGGGGGGCTCAGTCCGATTGGGAAGCTGAGTGCATCCGAAAGGCTACCTCATCCCGAAGCTGATGGGATTGCGAGGGCAGGCAAAGAGGGAAAGGACAAGAAAGGAGGCGTGATAGCAGGCCAAGGCGAGGCGACGAAAAAGAAAGAGGAAGAAGAAACGGAAAAAAAAAAAAAATCGGCAGTTGGCAGCGGCGGGCAAGGAGCAGTCGGGAAGCTGCCTCTGGGAGGGGATTCGCAGAGGGAGCGAGTCGAGCTTGGGGTTGGAGAAGGGAAAAAAGATAGGAGTGAGGCAGAGGCAGCGTTGCAAGGCCAGCTCTTGGTTATTTTTTCGAGATGAGGGATGCGGAGGTTGAGACCCACTGGAGGGGGGCCCTTGGACGGTCAACGGGAACCGCGCAGCACCACTGAGGGTAGGAATGTGGGATGAGTAATAGGAAATGTGATTAATTGATGGATTAAATCGAGAATAAAACTCGATTATACCCTGGATATATCTCTACATTTATTTTCTCCAAGCGTAGGGCACGGGATCGCGACATGAGCTTGGTCTCTTGTCTCTAGTGGTGCATGGCTGTCATCCTGTCACTCGCATGAGTGCTGCAGGATGCGCTAGCGGGCTGACCCAGGGGCAGACAGGCAGGCGGTCAGGGACTCGGGCCAAAGAGCGACCTCTTTCTGTATTTATTTACCCAACGTGCCTGGCAACCTGTAATTTATACTTGATCATGGGCGTATTTCTTTGCTTGCCCGGCCATGGTCACTTTTGGCACCATTGCCACACATTTGCTGCTCGGGATATTTGTCTGCATCTGGCCACTTACTATTAACTCTGTCGTGCTTGCAGGTAAGGTACTGTCTACTTGGTGGGGCATCCATTCTTCACCCACGGCCCGGCGCGAGGCGGCACAGACCCTTGGTACAAGTACAAGTTGTTTAGGTAAGCAGCTGCCGTTTTCGTCTTCTAGTGCAGGACAACTCATTTAACTAACGAAATATCCGGATACAAGATGAAGAAAAAGGGGAGCAAAAGGGAGACACAATATCCGGCATCTAACTAGCACTGTACATCCAAAGCATAATCAGGAGAGGCGTCCACAAGTCCCCAAAGTCCCCCAATCGCCGCAGTTACCGGCCAGCCACCACTGCGCCGCCAAAACCTCCAGCCCGCTAAAAACTGCAGGGCAGCAAGGCAACAACTTGGTGCTTGGCAAGGCAGCAAAAAGGGACCTCGTTCTGTCACGACTCACAAGTCACAACATTGCCACCAACACTACGGATAAGTGACTAGGACTAGGTATAGGCAAGTTGTGCCATCTTTCTGTTTGATAGATAACCGGCGTCGATCCATCACACACAAGGCAAGACGATCTTTTCCCTGAATCACCAAAACAATCTCAAGAAAAACAGTACGCCGACACGCGATTCGTCGTCCCGTATGTGGCGCGCCACCAATTCAGCCCCGGAAAAGGAGCCTTCTCATCAGGGGAGCCCGCCAACATGCATTGCCGTGATTGGTACAGACTAGGATTGATTGGTTTCGTATTGCCCTGATCCGCAAAGCAGCCTACTATTTAACAGGGGCAGGAAACCACACATAATTACGGATACTCTGCCTTCTTCATTGAAGTATCCAAGTATCCCAAATATTATTAACTGTTTTCTACCATCGATGCCAAGTTACCGCCTTACTTGTACCCTTAGGATAGACCACGCCTCACTAATGAATGTGGATTATACTTGACCCCTTTTAACACCAGCTGCCGAACTGAAGAACCTCTTGCCAAGAATGGCAAACCATGTTCATGATGCGGCCACGCGATAGTCGCGTACAAGAAGCGGACCGTGCATCCACAATCGACACGTTATCCTTGCTTGCGTTAATAATAATTTGCACTTGTTTTTGCAAACCTGCAAAACACTCATTCACGCTCATCACTGATATCATGACTTGACTGCTGCCAATTGACGTCTGGCGAAGCCATCACTGCTGCCATGTGCACGACCATTTTGCCTGCAGCAATGAAACATGGCACTCACCCTTTTGTCGGTTCCCGCTTCAGAATCCGGCTTTAACACATTGACCATCGGATTCTACACAGAAAAAAGATGATCAATCAAAGCTCGCTCATTTTGTTAATTTTGTTAGGTCACTTGTTGGCCCCTAAACTCGGGTTCCCTTTACCAATACATTCACAATTGAGGGCGTGCTTACCCGAAACACGAGACACGACGGAACCTTGATCGAATAAGCTAGTCTCACTAATATGAAGTTCAGTTATACCCTACAATAAGCATCATCAAGCGGCCAATCACGTGTTTCCTCAGCAGACTAACGCAAAGACTATCCAAACAACCAGCTGTCTGACAGCGGAGAAGTCGCCGATCTCAAACAAACAATCCACAGTTATGAGGATAGGCCCGACCTGAAAAGTCATTCTTGCGCTGCTCAAATGGCTGGCTCGGCGTCTTGATGGTCAGGTTAAACGCCGATGGGCCCTGCCAGTTACCTGTCACGCTCCGCAGGGGGTACCAAGCGCCCGCGACCAAGTCCACCTCGGCGCACTTGAGCCCGTTGATGTAGTTGCCGCCCGTTGACACCACTAGAGGCGTGACGCTCGTATCCACGGCACCGTTCACGCAGCTAAAGGCGTTGCCGTGCCCGAAGAAGACGTCGTTTTCATTGTCGGCCGTCGTGCATAGCGAGTGGCGGCCCGTCTCGGCCGCGCGGTAGAAACCCGCGTAGACGAGCGTGAAGTTGTTGGCGTCAACGTAGATTCCGCCGTTGGTGAGCTTGGTCCAGCCCACGGCGTACCATGCCGTGGGAAACTGGGCGCTCGGGTACACCTTGGGGAAGGATGGGGGCGGGCCGAAGTCTTGCGGGAAGAAGGCGACGTTGGTCAGGGACGAAGCGAGCGGGCGCAGGCGCTGCGTGATGTAGTAGGACCAGGGCAAGCTACCTTGACGGCTGTACCCGGCAAAGGGGTTGGAGTAGTAGTCAATGTTGAGGCCGGCGGCGGCGCAGCCGGGTTTGATGATGGAGCATGGGCCGCCGGGGGTTGGTGTTGGGACGGGGCGGGTGGTTGTGGTAGAGGAAGTGGTGGTCCTGGTAGATGAAGTGGTCCTGGTAGATGACGAGGTGGTCCTGGTGGATGACGAAGTGGTGGTTCTGGTGGATGAAGAAGTGGTGGTCCTGATAGATGAGGTGGTAGTCTTGGTAGACGAAGTGGTGGTTCTGGTAGAGGTTGAAGAGGTGGTTCTGGTAGAGGTTGAAGAGGTGGTTCTGGTAGAGGTTGAAGTGGTGGTCCTGGTAGAAGTCGAAGTGGTAGGGGTGGAAGTGGTGGTTCTGGTAGAGGTTGAAGTAGTGGTCCTGGTAGAGGTTGAAGTGGTGGTCCTGGTAGGAGTGGAAGTAGTGGTCCTGGTAGAGGTTGAAGTGGTGGTAGAGCAAGGTGCAGTTACCAAGGGAGTCTCAACAACAACTGTCGTAACTCCGCAATGGGTAATGACAGTCGAAGTTGTGTGTTTTCCAAGGTAGGGAATGGTGATGGTAGTTCTGGATGGGAGCCAACGTTCTTCATCCTCGCGGGCATTGACACCGGGGTTGAGACGCAAGTCCAACGCCACAGCGTGAAAGCATGCAGCTGCAAAGGCGAGTGCCTTGAAGAGATTGGTTGGGGCCATGTTTAACTGATGTCCGAGATGTGCTGTGACGAGGACAGGATGTGCAGCTTGACGGACTGGCGTTGGGTTTTATACTTGTTGGACAAGAAGGCATCTTCACCCAGCTGTAGATCCATAGCTTTTTTTTAGAAGTGATTTGCTTACTATGATTAAAAAGTCAAGTCTTGCAGTTAATTGACGTGTCCGCGGTGCACTCAAGACATCTAGACTTCAGCTCTCATGCATGCATGGTGTTGATGTGTAAGACATAGTAGCTGAAGAAGCCACCGGAGAACATTTTACATGGTTGTAAGCAGCCAACTACATGAGGATTGGTTCAAATCAAGCTGAAAACGTGAATAATAGCTCTTAATTCGCATTCTGCATTCAGCAGTTGCCAATACTATATAGTGTGGCGTACAAGCTGTGCATCAGTCTGAAGGTACGAGGCCGGCTATCAATGCGGCAGACGAGACGGGAATTTCAAAGGAAGACTGATGCGTTGTCGTTGACTGAAACTTGCGTTTATTCTGAGACCATCTTGAAATGCCCATTTTAGATATTTCTCATGATTCTTTTCATGACTCTTCCCAGCAACCAGTGATGTGAGACTTGCCGGACAAGATAAGGCGCAATGACTCGACTTGCCCCACCGACGCTGGCATACTCAATACAGCGGGCCATTGGCCGCCTCGGCATGTCGGTATAACGTCACATGCACTAGCCCGTTGCACCAACCTTGTTCACCACCCAAACTCAGCTATGCGCAGCCATCTCTCTACGTGAAACGCGCAAATAAATTATGGTCGATGTTCAGAAAGACGACTCGGCCGCCGGCGCCACCAACGATGCGACGCCCACGCAGCGATACGGCCTGTTTGGCGGGCTCGCTGCGCTCCGCGAAAGAGCCAGCATCCAGGACCGCCTCGTCGAAAGGTGCCGTGACCCCCCCCCTCCTCCCCTCCCCTTCCCCTTCCCCTTGACTGCTCATTCATCCCGCTAACATGAATGACGCCAGGCTTCTCGCCCAGGTTATGCCCGCCGAGGACGGCGAGGTTAGCTTTACGCTCGACGAGGACGTGGCCAGCGCCCACCGCGCGCCCGAGTTCAGCCTCGGCACCATGTCTTACAACTTTCGCCGCTTCAACGCCCGCGCCGGCGTGCTCTTCCAGCTGCAGGACCTGACCGAGTCGTTGCTCGAGTGGCAGCACCCCACGCAGACGCTCTCCTTGCTCGCCGTCTACACCCTGCTCTGCCTCGACCCACCGCTCGTGGTTGCCCTGCCGCTCGTGCTGCTCGTCCTCGGCGCGCTGGTCCCGGCCTTTCTGGCGCGACACCCGGCGCCCCCGCGCGGCACATTGTCCAGCGACCAGGGCGTCGGCTACTCGGCGGCGGGTCCCCCGATCGCGCCGCCCGTGACGGTCACGCCCGTCCGCGAGCTAAGCCGCGACTTTGTCAAGAACATGCGGCGGCTGCAGAACCAGATGGGTGGCTTCGTGCGCGCGCACGACTTGGTGGTGGAAAAGGTGGTACCGCTGACCAACTTTAGCGACGAGGCGCTGTCGTCGACGGTGTTTCTCGGTGCCGTCGTGGGCGTCTTTGTGACGATGACGACGGCGCACCTGATTCCGTGGCGCTTCGTCTTTCTCGCCGGCGGCTGGGCGCACATTTGCTCCACGAACCCGTACGTGGTGCAGTTTGTCGCGGATCTCAAGGCGGGCAAGTTTGGTGACATTGCGGCGGCGGCGGGCATGCAGCAGGTGGCGGCCGAGGCGGCGCGCGACGGCGGGGACAAGGCCAAGTCGTTTGCGGACCGCTGGATCGCGTCTGATATCCTGCTCGACTCGGCGCCCGAGACGCGCGAGGTGGAAATCTTTGAGCTTCAGCGCAAGACGGGCCCTGGCGAGTGGGAGCCGTGGGTGTTTTGCCCCTCGCCGTACGACCCGCTGTCGGCGGCGCGCATCGCCGGCGACCGGCCCCGCGGCACGCGCTTCTTCGAGGACGTGGCGCCGCCCGAGGGCTGGGAGTGGAGCGAGAAGAAGTGGGTGCTGGATCTTTGGAGCCGCGAGTGGGTGGAGGAGCGCATCATCACGAGCGTCGAGGTCGAGACCGAGGGCGAGCGCTGGGTCTACGACATGTACGACGGGGATGACGAGGAGGAGGATGTGCTGCGGCGCTCCCGCGTGGTGGAGCACCCGGATACCGAGGCGGCCAGGATCGTGTCGCACACGAGCTGGGAGGAGGGCGAGGATGGGACGGGCCTCAAGGGCGAGTGGAGGAGGAGACGCTGGGTGAGGTTGGTGAAGCGCAAGGTGAGCCAGGTGGAGTATTCGTGAGCGGCGGGCGTTTGTGTGGGTAGATTGTGCATGTAGAATAAGCAAAATGACGAATGATGAATATTTATAGGTGGTGCAATTTGAAAATGACTTATTCCACTACAGGAAAGAAGATGTCGTGGTATAAATGTTAAGAGTAAATGCCCGCTACAAGTCCCCAACCCCGTGTCTATTCAACGACCCGACACGTATTAACCCGACAAGTGTGAAATACACACGAATAAAAACCCAACGAATATCCTAACTACCCATATAATCTTCCCCCTCACTCATTAATCGCCATCTTGTCTAGAATCGCCAAGATGCCCGCCTGCTTGCCGCGGCCATTGTCCAGCTCCAGCGTCATCTTCTTGGCGCGCTCGATTAGCGTCGCGAGCACCCTGTGGGTGTAGGCAAAGCTGCCTGTGCCCTCCATGTAGGTGACGGCGTAGCGCTTGACCTGAATGTCGGCCGTCTTTTGCTTGAGTATGTTGACGAGCTGCAGGTCGTCTGGGCGGGCCCTGATGCTGTGGATGACGGGAAACGAAAACTTGCCCTCGGTCAGGTCCTCGCACATGCCCTTGTGCTGCGAGTACTCGTCGGATTTTAGGTTGATGTAGTCGTCGCGGATCTGGAAGATGAGACCGACGAGGTTGACGAGCGGCACGCAGTCGAGCGGCGGGCTGACGGACGACTCGGCCTGCATGAGCTTGATGCCGAGGCGGAAGAGGCCGCCCGTCTTGTTGCCCACCATTTCGAGGTAGTCGTCCTCGGAGGGGCAGGTGAGCGTGTCGCGCCAAAAGAGGTCCATGCCCTGCCCGCGGTGCAGGTTGACGAGCTCCTCGGCAAACGTCGCCAGCGCCAGCTGGTTGTTGAGCGTCAGCAGCTCCTGCAGCGCGGCAAAGTAAATGTAGTTGGCTGAGTTGATGGTTTGCGCGACGCCAAAGATGTGGTGCGCGACGGGGAAGCCGCGGCGCAGCTCCGAGTTGTCCTGGACGTCGTCGACGAGTAGCGACGCCTCGTGCAGCATGCCGACAACGCGGGTGATGACGTCTAGGCTGGAGGGTGGCACCTCCAGCCACGCGTCAAAGGCGGCAATCAGCTGCGAGCGAATGTCCTTGCCCGGGTGGCTGATGGTGTAGGCAAAGGGCCCGCGGATGATGCGCTCCTTGTCGGCGGTCCAGGAGCGCTGCGGCGTAAAGTTGAGGTTCTCGGTGGCGTAGCGCGAGGGGTCCGAGGGCGCCGTAGGGGAGAGCTGGTGCTGCATCATGGCGGCGCTCTGCCGCGTGGGAGGAGAAGGATGAGACGACGACTTGGGCGATGCTGCGCTGAGCGCAGAGGGCTGCTGGTGGTGGTGGATGTGCTGGCTGCTGCTGCTATCGGGCAGGTTGGGGGAGCGCGGCGACGGCACGGGCGAGACGGCTATGGAGGAGAGGGTGGAGGCGGGCGGCTGTGGTGGCGATTGTGGCCGCGGCGGCGGCTGTCCGTGGATGAGCGAGGCCCTCGAGCTGGCGTTGCTAGAGGTACGAGGGGGAATCGCTGAGGGCAGCGAGAGAGGGTTGGATGATGTGCGCGCTCTGGGTGAAGCCGTCGTGGTCGTCTGTGTGGAGTGGGTGGTTGTTGTGTCGTCTTCCGATTCCACAGCGGCAATCTTTGTCGGCCCCATTTTCACAAAACGAGGGTGGGGGAAACTTTGCAGATATATGCTTGAATTTGAATGATATTTTGAAACAAAGGGCGGTTCTGTGTCTGGAGCAGGAGAAATGCAAATGGCGATTGAGTTTCCAGGCACTTCGGGACGGTTCCACCAATGCAGGCAGCCAACTAGAGTTGTCGCAGACAGTAGTTCGTCTTGACGCCGCGCCGGACAATGGAGTACCGGCCAAGACAAGTGACGTGGGTTTGCAGAAATACACGGATAAGTAAGTCCAGCGGTGCCAGTTACCGATCGAATGTCTCGGCAAAGCAGCTTTGTTGAATAGGCCTGGGAGGCGATGGGTGAGAAAAGAAAGAGAGACAAGGGGTTGAAGAGGGGCGAATCACGATGTAGTTGATGGATCAAGGGTCCGGAAATCGGGGAGCGCAAGGGCGGTACATAGGCAGGCATCTCATCCGCAAGAGAGTGGTGTGATGATATATGATTTGATTCATCATCTTTGTAAACTCCAGTCATGTTTTGGGCGTCTTTTCCCATTTACGAGCATGGATTTTGCATTTCATAAAATACTCTTCATAAAAGCACGCTTAGTACAAGTTGCACACAAGTTGCGCACAAGTTGCACTCAAACACGTGGAGCAGCCATCTGCATTATCCACCTATGGCAGCCCCATTAACCCCCATATCTATGTGTCGCAGTAAAAATGTGG